>LDMZ01037962.1:0-12311 GCA_001455285.1 Sphaeromyxa zaharoni | reverse complement strand
ATATATATATATATAACAAGTAACGACCGATATGACCAGAAAGATATATTAAATATTTCAAACAATGAGATTGTTGATGGAAACCCATATATTTATCCTTTAAAAAAGGTAAATAAAAATCAAAAGCTGTATTATTGACGTCAACAAAAGAAACTTATGGTGTTTAATTTAGGTTAAAAAACTGAAACCTATAGAAGTACCTGGAAATATATAGTCAGTAAAACTGCATAAGTATCTCCAATTATTTTTAAGCTAGATTTTGGAGTTGCAACTTGTCAAAAATAATCGATAAAGATACCTATATGGTTGATAGCTAAAAATCAAACAATGATGTAAAATTCAGTAATACAGGAAAGCATTAAAAATACCCTTGCAGATAAGTAGTGAATAGTTATTTATGATTTAGGGCAACTAATTAGTTTACTTTGTTGCGATAATGTATTATTTAGCATACTGAAGGATTTTTCCAAACCACGGTATGAAGCCTTCAGGTTGAGGGCTTATACGATACACGATGGCCAAATTTCTTAGTTTCTAAATCATATAAACTCTATATCAAGACATAAATGCTACAGAATATTTATATATTCCATCAATATCATATGAGAAAATAATATTGAACTGTTAGTTTGCCTAACTTAAATTTTACATTAGCTTTATTATATAATATACAAATTCTAAATTCGACGTGTCAATAAATTGTAACAGGTTAATATGGACAGAATCAATAGGTTTACTATTCTAAGTGTATAAAAATGGTTTCAATCTTCAAAAAGCACTGCGAAACAAGCTTTGAAGCATTATTTATATAACTACAATTAAATTATAAAATATATCTTAATATATATTTCTTGTTTTGCAATAACAATTAAAATTTTAATCATGTTTTCATATTTTGTCTTTGTAATATACCTTTATATACACATTTGACAATTTATTTAATAAGTACATACCTCGATAAAAATAGTCTCACAGATATTAAATATTACATATCTGATATTATAAACAAGTGTTCTTGCTTTAAAATTGCTTGTAAAAGCAGTTCTAAACAAAAAAAGTCACACTATTTAACCTTCTCAAAATTTACCAATAAGTATTAAATGGATGAAACTTACTCGAAGGAACAACTATTTATATTATTTTCCAACATCTTCCATAACAGGTAAACAAGAACAGCATGACATTATATATTAATTTAAGGTTAAGGCAAATATATTCAATAAAAAATTTTAAATTTATGTACAGTCGAGCAATGTAATCTAACAAAGACACATGGTGCAATTTGTAATGCTTTGGTAATGAAATTACTGAAATGATATAAATTTTAATATATATACGGAAACCAGAGTTTTTATTTTATTTCAACTTGTTTTAATATATCTAATAACCTAGTATATGCAGTATGATATATATTTTTCGAATTCTAATTAAAGCATGAACTATTTTCATAACGATCACAACAGCAAAAAACCCTTACCTATTGTATTTTTCTGTTAGGTATACGTTTCATTAGTTATTACGTAACAATAAATAAATTAAAAAGGGTACCAAACGTTAAAAACAATAATGACAGGTAACAATAAAACGATCATTAATTGCCAAATTATGTGCAAGTCCCAGTTGGATGCTTGTAAATCAAAAACCAAGATTACTTCAATATCGTGTTCAAAATTTTTGAAAATGTAAAAAACGGCAATAAAACAAAAAGTTCTATTTGTGGTAATGTCAAAAAAATATTTTAGTTATGGACTTAATTAAAATGTATCAAAAAGGAATATATAAGTTTTAATTATTCACACCGAGAAAATCTATACTTATCACAAGAATGAATCGTAACTTTGTAGTAATAAATTATTAAAATTTGATACAAAATGAAATATATAATTTATGCAAACGAATAAATGAGAGTACTTTATGAAAAAATTATGCTAAATAATAAATGTATGTAGGAACCAAATATCCAAACAATTAATGTAAGCTGACAGAAATGGTTAGAGACATTTCAGCATAATAATCGGGTATGACAAATTTTATTTAAGATATATTCTTCGGCAGACCATTTTTAAGAACTAAATTAAAACACTTTTTTTTGTTTTTAGAGTATAAAAAGAGGGTAACTCCTGGCGGAATTCCACAAAGTAGATATATTTAGTGCTGTTTTTTAAATCAGTTAGTTCTAAATATTGTAATATAAAGATGAATTAATGGGTATTCCAAGTTAATTAAACAGTACCACTAACAAAAATTAAGATTAAAAATCGTTTTTCTGTGTGAAAAACTTTAAAATTAAATAAGAAAATAATATCATTTCTTTTCCATTAGTTCATACAACCTGAGAGCAATTCTTATTAAATATATTTTATTTATTAACTTTAATTCTTTCAAAATTACAAATCAAATATATAACAAGACCAAAGTGAATAAAAATTTGTGTTCAACCAATTCTTCACAACTTCCATTATTTAGCGAGAAAATACCAGCGTCCATGTAATATAAGATGAGATATATTGATTCTCAGGATGTTTGAAATAATTTATTTGGAAATAAGTGAAAATATATTATGTAAAACTAGGATAATCTTTCCACTATATTCAATGGGAAAGTATAATTTGAGGTAAGCATATCAGACTGATTGGTATATTCGTTTACAAAACCAAGTAAAAAATATTAAAAATGGATTTGCAATCGCATATCGTAATTAACAGATAAGCCGTAAACTCAAGGAATAATACAATAACTGAATTATATTCAATTATTTGAACCAAGGTATTTTAATTACGATAATTGCAGCATATCCCAGCCGTTCACGATGGGTATCTTCTTTATCCTCGAGTAGGCTTTCAATCACTGTGCGTACAGTGAAGGCATACTTACTCTGTGGGAATCATTTGGGTTTGCAATAGACCAAATTCACCCTCTCAACAGGTTCAATATCTGTCGTTTCTTCAATTTTGCCAGGAGGCATTTTTATAATTAAAACAATATATAATTAACTACAGCTAAAACAATAATAAAAAATTTGTTTTTATATTGTTCGCTGACCCATCCATTCTAAATAAATGTGTTTTTTGGTGACGTGCAGGAGCACCACAATCCGGCTGCGAATATTTAATATAGAATTTATATACAAGTATTAAATAAAAACTAAAATATACCTTACACGCATTATAGAGAGCCCTTATTTGTTAATATAATTTTCAAATCTCAAAAAATAAAAAGAATTTTAATTTTATATTTAAAGGTATTTATTAATGACCATGGCTGTATTATAGGATGAGAATGATTACGATGACATTAATGTATAACACAGTCAAGGTTCTTTTTACAGCATTTAATGAACTATAGGAGAATGTGTAGCATTTAACATATATGTGACAATAATTTTATTTCTGTGGGAAGTATATTTGTTGATCGAAGCAGGCATCATTTGAACTGATGTAAGTTAGTGATAGGATGAATCTAAAATTTTTTAAGACATCTATACAATAATTTTATCAACTCATTATTAATATAATTTTATATTAATAAAGCCTGTTATTAGCATAGCAGTTAAGATCAAAGCTGAGAATCAAGACAAAAAAGTTATCATCTTGCTATTGCAACTATAGAAATATGTTATATAACAATTTATTGTAAAGGCTTTTTACAAACATATCTATAGAATTGTCTATTTTAATGAAAAAGACTTAATTCACAAAATATAAATAATATTCATTTCAAAGTATATAAAAATTGAAGCATTTGAAAATTTCAATGCAGAAAAACTCCTACCTAGTTGTTTGTTCGATACAGTTCTCTTTGCAAGTTTAATACTTAGACCAAGGATAAAAATTATTTCGATCTCCAATTAAGCATTAAGAGTATATAAATCAAACTTAAAGGATCGTCTTTCCTTGTTGGCTAGCAGCAAAGAGAATTTTTATTGTTTAGATCTAGTTCAATTTTAAAACTTACCTCCATCATAAAAAAGTTATCAGATATTGAGTTGAAAGACTGAAATCGGTCCGCAAAAAATGAGTAATCATGGGAACTCCAATACAGGGTAATTAAGCGTAATCATCATTTATTTCACGATCTTGAGTTTAATAAGATTACTAGTATCGGAACATGTCTTAAATACTAATGTCGGATACCAATTTTCTATAATCTTAAAATATTCCAATATTTCAATCATCACGATTAATTATCCTATAATTAACTGAAACGAATTTATATGTGAATATAGATGAATATATTGAGATTTGGAAACTGTATGAAACAAAATAAGAAAACTTTTTCACAATAAAAAGTTATACTTTGTAATCTATTGATAATTTTAAATTCTTTAATAGGAACCCATGATGACTGAACCAATATAGTCACGTTACAAAGTTTAAGATGCAAGCAATGCAATATAAATTAAAAGGGTATTAAAAACCATTATTCAAATGATCATTGGAAAGATTTGAGAATCTGAATTAGCTTTCAAGGCCCTTACCCCAGATGCTGTTGATGTAATGTTGTTTTTCCGGTAAATCAGGTATAAAAGAAATGAAAAATCAGAATTCCACAACTAACAAAAATCAGTTTGATGCTAAGATCAATGCGATAATCATACAATAATATTATTAAGAGAAAAATTCGTCAATAAAAGAAAAAATAATAATTTTATCAAAATCAGAAAAATAAGTAATTACTTACGATCACAATGAGATTTGAACATTACCTTTACGGTACAAAGAACTGAATTTCATAGATTCTACTTTATATCGAACCAATTCAACCATACCAATCATTTGGCTCAACGAAATCACTACATCTCTTGAGGTTAAGTAATCAGTAAAACTTTCATTAAGATCCGGAGGAATTTTGTCTCCATAGTGCTTACAAAGCAGTGCGGAGACGAGATACCGAGTTAAGAAATATCCCTGCATAGATAATTCACTGTTGCTTTGATTCGGATCTGCAGAATAATCCGTAAGTGGAACAAGAAATTGGCTATAATTTTCGATTGGAATTGACAATCGAGAAAGGAAAGATTTGACCTCCCCTTCGTAATTTGATGAGATAAGAGTTTTGGTATCAATAGATACCTCAAGAGGATACGCAGACCGTATTATCCGATCCCTTTTCAACTTCGACCTGTTACTACCTGAATAGAAATTTTTCGGAGTACGAATGCATCTAAAAAAATTCCACCGCATCATAGCAAAAACATGGAATCCCATTATGGCGAACTTATTCGGAAAATATCGATCACAACAGGCCTTCGGGTTTTGTTTATATACGTGTACTGTTAATTTTTAAATTAAATTATCCTTAAACTTTTGCAAAAAAATTTTAATAAACATGATTTGCTGCAAGCATTTAGAGCCTGATACTTAACTTTACTTATTTCAGTCCAGTCTTAAGTATTGTATCAACCTTAAGGGCATAATTTATATTATGACACTACTCTATTAATTACATTTAACAATCTCAAGCTTATCAGGTTTTGGTAACTGGATTGAAATAGTTAATTTAATTTTCGTTAACATTGAGTAATCTCATTCTGAGATATTGCTAGAGTATAAAAGGCGGGATACGTATTATAGAGCTAATTTCCTTTTGCTATTTTTGTCTTTTACTACAGTTTACCTTATTCATAGCTTCGTTCTTCAGCAGAGTGATTGAATCCAGTTTACCATTTTTATGCACACCAGTAAATTTTTCATTTTTAATGGTTAAAATTATTCATCACTACGGATGTTTTATATAAGATGCCTTTTATAGGGATATACATTCCCCTAATGATTGACAAATTAAATAATTTCAATCTCAAATTGATTTCGAATATTCTTTTTCTGTAGAAAGTATATTATTTAAATTAAGGATTTTTACCTTTTTATAGCTAAAAATACAACCTCTACATGAAAATTAAGGTCCAACCATATTCAATATTTCACTTGCTTAATTCAAAAATCAGGTTTAAATTAATTTAAAACCCCTTAAGAAAATATTTTTGCTTATTTTTTAAAAAAATACTATTCCCACTAATAATTTAGTACTTACATAATACTAACATACTTAGTAGCCAATTTATCAGGACGGTAAAATATATTTTAAAATTTTAAAACTAAGGCTCATGGTATTCCAGGTATCTGATATTTCGTTTTTGGGGAATTTAATTTTTATTATCTTAAATAAACGTAAAATAAGAACAGTAATCGATTACATTTGAATTAAGTCGAAATTACTCAATATTTTGTCAATAAAATACTTAAAAAAATCAACAATAGAAACCTAAAATTTTCAGTCTTTAGACAAACACAAAATAGGACAGTTTAGGCCCAAATGATGACTGTAAAAAAACAATAAAACGTTCAATTTTAAAGATATGTAATTAATCATTTATACAGATAAATCAAATTACGTATGATTGAAGGATAGAACCAAATCAGTGTGCATTACACCAAAAAGAAAAAAATATTGTAATTCAATTTAATGATCAATTTTGACACTGGATCATTAGGTTAAACCATGTTCTGTTTAATCTGGAAGGTTACAGACATGCATATATATATTATATTTCAATTATTGTCCTGTTTTTAAATGCCGTTCCATGTACCTTCACGACATCAAATCTGTTAGAGGGATATTTCTTCCTTCCATAATATTGATGTAAAAATGTATATAGCGGCTACCGCGTAATTAATTATTGTCTCTATTTTCAGGACCACGCCCTTCTTCGTTCACCGAAGTGACGCGGTTCAACAAAATCAACATATTCTCTTTTTTTTTGTTAAATTTTTTTTATTTTAATTTTTTTAAGTATAATTTAATGATATAAACCAACGTGCTTATTCAATTTTAGTGACTTAGTGGGTTTATACACTAATTATTAGTTTCCGTACCACAAAAAGCAGACTAATTAACGACAAATTACATAAGGTTTGGTATCATCCAAATTCCCTTTTGAGATCAGATTGCTCATATAATCGACAATTTTTGGTATTCCTAATGTAGTACAATTAAAGACAGATGGACGGTTGAAAGGTAAATGGCGTTAGTTTAGTTATTGTATTATTCGTTTGTTGTTTTTTCTCATACATATAATCCTAAATAAAATTTCTCTTTCCTATCATAGAATTATGTTTATAGAGTTTAAATTAAATATAAAGATTTATCATGTTCAATTTGCTAATTTGAATCAAACGGTTTAATTAAATAGAGTAAAAGCATAGACGTCAAAAATTAACTCTAAAAGTTAGCAGCGTCAGTATTTAGGCTGGAGAAATAGTCTAGTAAACATATAAAGTTTTTTTATCTAGATGCCTGTTGACAATCCCGGGGGTAAAATATTTTGCAATTAAAATTAATTTTAAGATGACAACTCGGATAATTAATTGAACTTCTCCAACCTCCAATAAAAAAATTTGAAGATTTGACTTTAGTCTAATCATGTAATTAGTCATGCGTAGCAGTAGGTTTTTCTTAGTCCCGTTCGTGGACCTGTAATCCTTTACACTCTCACCTATAATAATGAACTTTTGCATAGATAAAGAACTAGCCATTTTAATACACTTTTTGACAATACCTATAATATTCTTGAGAAGTCACTCGGCAACTTGGAAGTTGGCAAGTAAAAGTTGAGAGCTGAGTATCGTCCAACCGGGGCACGATACTCAAAAACTGGTATGTAGCCGCCATGAATATATATATTATATTATATAAGAACTATCTTAGCTTACTACTGAGTCCACCAATACCTTCACACCGCCTCGTGTAGCTCCTTTCAAAGGTTCGTCGAGGACTCACGTGAGTTCACGACAATATTTTCTTAATTTTATACGTAAAATATAAAATAAGATGAAAGGTTTGAGAAGTGTCACAAATATTAAATATTATATCATAAACTCATAGAGGTATACGATTTGTGCGTGTAAGTTACAATCAAAGTTTTTTTTCCATCGCTATGAAGTCATTCTGCACATCATTTGCGCTTGCAAAAATATAAAGTGATTAAATTCGATTCAAATGCTTATGATCACATTTCGTCACTTTGACCCAGATATTTTCGTTTCCTACATATTGAAATGTCTTAATACGCCCACAAACAAACATAATATCTTCGAAATACTTAAATATCTGTATTCAATAGTAACAAGCCTTATCTTATTGTCACATATAACAGCCCCAAATACATGATAAAAATGAAAGATGTTATTATTATATTGTACCACCGACCGCTTAAAATATATTTATTTGCATAAATTTGAATAAATGATGACGTAAGTTATTTTTACAAGATTCATCATAACCTCTCAAGGTTCTAGTTTTTCAGAGCTTCACCTAGATCGGATTGACAAAAATGTTCAATCTTTTCCATGGTATCCAGCATTTTGGGATTGCTTCTACAACGAAGTGCTGGCTCTTCTTTTTCATAAAATTTAGGAAAATCTGGAACATTACATATAAACTAATGTTCACAAACAGTGCATTTCTGAATAATTACATATATTTATGACATACTCTTACATGATATAAATATACACAAGTGGTTTTGTTCACTAACTCATATTTTTTTAAATAGAACGATAATATAATTAAAACATATACGTATTTATTTCCGGTTTATTATTTAATCTTATTTGGATTATAAATATTTTAAATATGTAGGAAATTCACTTTATTTTATTTTGTGGGCCAAACTAAATATATTTGGTTGATATATATTAAATTTATTAATTTATTTTTTAAACTTATTGAGAGTATCAAATAGAGCCAATCTTATAATCCGAAATATGACACAAAACGTTTTGATATAAGATAATTTTGAGCTATAATTTACAGGATAGTTATATTTTGTTTTCATGTTCTTTAAAATGATTTATAAAAACAACGTTTCTACTAGTTTCTGACTCTCGTTCGAACGTTATTTAAATGAATACTCTCCCGTTTGTATTGATTAGACAATACACAATCCGCAAAATAGAGCCAAAATTAATCTATGAATCCTTTTCTCATCTTATAAATTTCTGAAAATTTTATTCACTTTGGGCTAGCGTTTTGTTCCTGGAGAAAAATTATATAATAAATATCTGTATTGAATATAGGGTTGGGAATTTCTTTTATTTATTGCAATAATCACTAAATATAAAACAGATATGGTATGGTTCTGCTGCACCATCTAATTAAAATCGCCTCTAATCGTGGTATTTGTTGAATGAAATAATTTCATGGAAAATATATATCTATCTAGAGTTTTTTACATCATTTCACATATACAAAAATAATTTTATTTAAAATGTTAGGATTTAGGGTGAATATGAGAATCCTTTTTTTAAAATTATATTTAAATATTTTATGAAAAAGATAAGGAATATCATAACTCTAACCAGTAAATATTTTCTGCATTTCGGAATGTCATTTTTTACCTCCTTAAACACTGTCCTAAGCATTATATCCTGTACAAGTCTGTTATATCATACTTATTAAACACTATTAATATTGATTTACTCAGTAACAGATTATGCATTAATTCAAATAAGAATTGCATTAGGATGGGGTAAAAACAAAACAACTATTTGTTTTATAAGTTTTTCAAATTATCTGGTTGATACTATCACTACAATGTTAACAAATACCTTAGTTATCAAAATTACTATTTTGGTTTCTAAAGTCATGGAAATAGCGTAATTTACTATAAAGGAGACCATTCTGTTAGATAATTTATTTTTCCAGAAATATACTACTTAAATTAAACAAAATCGACATTCATATTTTTTATTCATTATATCAAGGTACAGTGAAAAAAATAAACTAATGACTCAGCTGAAGTATATTAAAAAATTAAATAGACGATGCAAGGGGACAATAAGAACTATTAACCACATAAAAAGAATTGTAAATCCAGAAAATGAAAATTTAAAATTATTAGTAGAGGTTCTAAAATATTCAAGGGTTACAACCAATTCACAGTTATCCAATAATTTCGTGATCCTAGCATTAAGATATCTGTACATTTTTCATTTATTCAAGTTGTACTTTTTTTATAAGAAAAAAATGTTTTGATAATGGCAGTCCATTCAGCGAGCATAGCTGTTACATCATTTTTGAATACCCTTGCTCGTTCTGGCCGAATTCTATGGAATCACATTAGATTGGTTCAATATAATTGAATAAGAATATTAACTCCTATTTGGAGGTACTATGTACCATATAATAAAAGTATCTTCTAAATAATTCATTTGATGAAGAAGTGATTTCATGGTTTCCCAAAAATAAAACAAAAGATATCATCAATTAATGGAATAATGGCAGTGCAATTATTTTCTAATTTATAGAAACATCGCTCAGAATCAAATATTTATTCATGCTAAGCGTTAATATCCCAAAAAATTCTTTTGAAATATTATATATAGTCATACATTACCAATTATTAAGTAGTTATATTACTTTGCAGATGGGTAATTGCAATCAAACAAATGCACATTCTGAGTTCAAGTTATGCCTGGTCATGGATATTTAATTGTTTTGAAACTTCCGCTAAATACATTTTTCAAAATGAAAAGTGGCACTTCCTGATATTAGTTCCTATATATGTTGCTTAAAACATGTTCATTCTTGCTGATTCGAAATCTATCATATTTTTGAGTGGCAGTGGATGAGGAAACGTGGGCGCTAAACAAGTAAATTGCCTGTAATAGTCTCCAGTTAAGTCATTAAATAGTGTATTATAATTAAGTTATTAATTAATCTTTTGCGTAATGGTTGTAATGTAGAAGAATTTCACCAATATTATAAGTAGAATATATTAGAACATAATCTTTGTTAAATTATAAAGGTAACTGTGGTTCCCATAAACTGCCACAAACCCCATTCATTTAGAATGAATCGGATTGTGTAACATATAAATGTCTCGAGAAAGACTATTTATATAAGTATAAGCTATTATTTGCTTGGGATAGTTGTTTTATTAAAATATACTAAAAATGTCATTTGATAAAAAAGAAATGCCAGGTAGCAGACCTGGGGACCGGGGGAATTCGCCAAAAGGCAAATCAAAAGGAATCCGGCAGACAAAATCTGTGTTTACGGTTAACACCGTAGTTGGTGGGCTACTAAGAGGGTACCGCAGTAACCATAATTAAATTTTAAAAATAAATAACCGGAACTATTTCAGAATTTACGTATAATCGAAAAAAAATTGTCGTCCATTTAAATAAATAAGCTCGGTTATTATAACCTTTGGATTCATTCCATTAGCTGTTTTAAAGAAATATGGTTAAAAGTCTTTAAAAGTATCTCCCTCTATAGTTAATCATCCACTAATTGATGGTAGAATTCAAGGATTAAGAATGGTTAAAATAACTGCGATTGATAAGAGAGGCTTAACAAAGAGGACAAAGGCAAAAAATTTGATTATTTTAATTTTTATCTTGCCTATTGATCCCAATTATTAATCTCACGATACAATTAATACAATCATACTTACAGCTATGAAATACTTATTGTATTAAAATATTGTGAACCTTGTCAAGGGATGTCAATTTTTATTATATTCTAAAAATACGCTGTGAATTTTCTGTTGAAAGTTTTGAATCATATATATGTAAACTAGTAAGAAACGCTTGTTTTACAGTTTTATTCCGCCTACTGTCTTCTCCATTAATCTGTAGAAATAAGGGTGCCGTTATTATAATAAATGCGATATGTAAAAATCTCTTAGTATTAATTATAGGTAAATAATTTTAAATAACGAGGAACTAGCATATTCCTTTTAAACATTTTAATAATCCTTGGATGAAAATTTTTGGAAAATTGCACAAACCATTTCTGATTTGAACTATTTTTAATTGATGTATAGAGAAAATATAATAGTCGAAGTAGTGTTCTTTTTTTTGAATATTTAGGCAACTTTAGGATACTAGAAGTGAAAAAATATAATCAAAATAACTTTGTTCAGGGATTATAGGGCATATTTTTAAGAAATCCTGAGACCTTTTACGGAATTTGACTCTCTCATGTGACAAAAGCCCCGTTTGGTAAGGTTTTTCTCAGTCAATCATAGTAAAGACATGTAAATATTAGAGCATAAAATTTTACCATGCAATATTATAAAGTTTATATTGTTATTCTTTACTAAAAATTTTAATATGACGACGATGACGACCTACAACCCTAGTTCAAGGAAAGGTTAATAGATCACATGAGGCAAATATTAGGATATTCCACATTTTTTATACAAATATTTTAAACAAATCACCATAAACTCATTCAATTGGTAACTTTAATCAATTTAAACACGTACATACAAAAACATATTGTGTTCTGTAGTACGGTAAGTAAAT
>LDMZ01037941.1:0-10255 GCA_001455285.1 Sphaeromyxa zaharoni | reverse complement strand
TATTTTGCATAATAGGGAGTCGATATGAGATCAAGTACTCATGAGGGGGTCAATGGGTTAAAATGTTTGCCGAATCCTGGCCTAGGAGGTTCCTTGCGGCTCCATGACCTTATTGGTGTTGTCCATCGTTCAAATTTTTCTGTACGATTTATAAGTAAATCTTTATATGTTTCTATCAAGGTAGTTAAGAAAATAGGTATAGAAGCTATCTTTTAAACATAATCATTTATTATCAGATTTTCCCAAACTGCATTGCCACTTATATGAATAGCCACTATATAAATAACTTTCTGTTGATTCATCTCGCGGCAAGTAGAAAACAAAATTTGTTGAACAAATATATATAAAAAGAGAGAAATTTTTGAAAGATAATTTCCCAAGCAGAATATCATAGTTTATGACGTACCTTTCAAACTTACCAGTAGGTCTAATATCCGTGACTAGGCATTACAAAATATTGTACATCGAAGGTTTTATTTAAAGTTGACAAAAGAGGAGTGTGGTAGAAATATTGCCTATTATTAGAGAAAGATATAATAAATATATTCAAATCACATTCAAGAAAGGGTCCAACTTCATTGAACTCTTGTAGCTACCAAATGTTGATTGTATTTTTTTTATCTCAAAAAAATACAATCAGCCGAACGTTTATGGAAAAATTTTGAGAATTTTTTTAAAAATGAGAACTATGCATTTTACGCTCCTTTCTCAAACATCTGCTTTGAATGTACCTGATTAGTCTTTTTGACACTACGCGTGAACGATATTTCTGAAAAGTAATTCTTCTAACTAGCTTGTTTTCATCAAATTTTGGAACAATATCCATTCATTTTACAGTAATAAATTTTTATCTATTTTCCTTCATTACACAAACTAAAAATTTTGAATTATTTTACAGTAGATTACAGATACTTTTGTAAAACTCTATTGTTACCTCAAACATTGTTTCAGCATCAAAACACGAAGGGATCGTTGCTATAAAAATAATTTTACCAATGTCAATATCTACAGATATAAACATTGTATTGCTGTCTAAGACAGTACCTGATACATGGTGAAAAGAATAGCCACCATAAACATAAAAAGTAAAACGATTTTAATTATATATTCATTAAAATGTGCTTATACAAAATGAATCAAATATTTTAATCCATCAACAATGTTGTCAAAATTCCGTTTTGGATCATCTTATAATTATTTTGAGTATTTTTTAAACTATATGCCTTTTTACCCTTTAAGAATGGTGGGTCTACAATGCCTTGCCCCCAATAAATACTTGGAAAATTTTGCATTTATCTTTATTTTTTGTATAAACTTAACATTATATTCATAAGTATTTTTGAATATATTGTTATTCCGCAAAGTTTATATGATATAAATCGGAAATTATCACTCTCATGACCATAATGCTTCAACCGATACCGAACCATCTGTAAAAAATAAAAAAAAGACAATTTCTAAGCTACGATTGGAATCTGTTTGTACTCTACTGAATAAATGTTTGAAAAGTATTCTTCAGTTAGTACAAGGATAAATAACCTTAAACGACTTCTTAAAAAAGGAAAATTGGAAGGATATGGCAAATGGTGTTGAAAGAGCCAATTTGTCTCCTAAATCCCATCGATTCAAGTGTTTCAGCCAAAAATTAGTATTTTATTAAGAAAGCATATCAGAATTATTTTTGGTTGTAAACAATGAATCATATGAGAGAATAAATATATACAAAAAACTCGTTTGTTCAAAATATTTTAATTATCTAAAACACTTTGTACAAAGGAGGACCATTTAATACTCCCTTGCAAATCATTAGCTAGGTCCACGTCATTAAGGTTAAAACCAAAGGTTATTTTCACGCTGTTACAATGATCTTTTGCCAAAAAAGACTTTTGTTAGTATTTTTACTTTGATCCAAAATTTGTCTTTCCGTCATCAGCCAAATAAAAATAAGTCGTGATAACGTCAAATATATAATATATCCTGTGTGAAAAATTTTTCATATTACTAATGTTAATGGATGTTTTTATCATCTTTCCGTGAGTTTGCACAAACATACTATTTATTTTTTTAGTAGCTCTTAATATTAATGATCTGGCTATCGCATTTCCTGTCGAAACGATATTTTGTATCTGTGTCGTACTGATAGATTTCATCCATAGTTTTATATTATTTCAGGAGAATTTTATCTAAAACAATAGAAGAAGCTCTTTACTGGCCTAAGGATCACTATATATCTAGATAAAATAGGAATGGTATTGGGAGACACCATAAAATTTTTACTTTAGAAACACGGAATCCTTTTGAAAGTGTATTTTTTAATGAAAATCGGACTAGCAAAGATGCCAAAGTTTCTTATAAGGGGATATATTCAAATTTTGAAGTTAGTAATCTTAAAATGTGAAAAATACTGAAAGACAAAAAATTTACTTAGTGGATAAATATCGAATATGAAAAATTCTATAGTGCACATAATCATTGGTTAAAATAAATGACATATATTTGAAATAATGAAGACATGTACTTTATCATATTAATTACATGAGCCAATGGATAATTTTAAAAAATTGTTTGGAAAATTTTTAGTAAAAAATATGAATAGCATAACTTATATTTTTACTTAAAGTTTAACTCTTACCAAGAGCATTCTAAAATGGGATGTTGTTTATTTTCGAATCATTCAATCAAAAAGAAATGGTATACAGATATATTCTTTTAAGCTATAATAGGTGATAACAATCAATAAGAATAAAATTCAAATAAATAATTCTTTCATTGATAAAAAATTATATATTTCTTTTTGCATTTTAAAAATGTTATATGTTCTTTATCTAATGACGAAAAGGTTAATTTATTAGTTTTTACTTAAATGACATGAAAAATTATCTTGCGATTTTCGCTAATTTCAATAAAAATATACTTTTAAATTATAAACTGTCACTTGATTCACGTTACAATGATTTATTATAAATATAAAACCATGCTTTCAAATTAATAGTAAACGAAAATTACAAAATTAAAATTAATTACTTAATCAGTTATTAAATCAGAAACCTTATATTAAGTGAAATATTAAAATTTTCTTATTTTTAATCTTTCTAAACTTTAAAGTAATTTTTTTAATTTTTAGTCTTAATAACCTAATATCAGAAAGAATTAAAAGCCTGATACCAGAAATTATAAATATATTTTTATTTTTTCATCGAAAAATGTAATGAAGGCAGTATATTAATGTAGTTGATTGAAACAATAAAAGATAGTAAACCCCTAATCTTAATTATAAGACATGGACTTGAATGAGAGTGGTGTTTTTAATGCAGATTTTAAAAATATATAAGATTTTATATCAATTTCACTCGACCCGCAGTAATAATTACTGCCTAAGTTCTTAGAATTAATTATGTAAATTTCTATTTTATTGGAAGATATCAAAATAAAATTGAGCCCAAGAAAACCACAAATATTTTTAACATATAAATTATACACACATATTGCTGCCTTATTGCTGATGAATAGTTCAGCAAGCGACGCACGCAGATAGTCATGATGGATCGACTATTCTGGTTTATGAAAACCCAGTGCGTGACACTTTCAATATTGTTAGTTCTATACATAGCAATATAATTATCAATAGAATAAAAAACTAACCAATACAAATATAATAATAGCCTGGTGACGTCTCCTTGTCAAAAACGTGTATTTGTAAAATAATCCGAAATTATCCGATTTCCTCAGACCAATGACGTTCCCATATCATTAGAAGATAATTTTCTCACGATAATATTAATATGTATACATATAAAATTAAATATTATTTTGATTGAAAAATTTTCATTTTTGGTTTTTAAACTACATACTATCTGAATATTATATATGGATTAATTATTTTAACTGAAGACTGAAGTTCTAAAAATATGTATATATTATAAACATTAATCGTTACAAACTTATTACACAAAAATAATCTATTTTTTATAGAATATATCGGAATAAACATATCAAATTTATTTCATAAAGTATATTTTATTTTTTAATGTTAAAATCTTCTTTTCTTTGTTTAATATTAGTCACGAATAAATTAATAGCTTCCAAAATATTAAATAAAATGCGCATCAATATCATTCAACAAAATATAGATTTTTCTATTAACATTTCCGAGGTGTTCTAGATTATTAAAAAAAATATCGGTTTGTACTATGAAGAATTAATAAATTTATAAAGTATTAGTTTTACTAAGAAATCAATTTATATCACGAATAGTTACCACATAATTGAGCGAACGCAATAAAATAAATACTTGCAATGATCATATCAAGTTAAGTATTATATTTTCAATCAAAATTTTAATCAGTTTTGCTAGTATATTTTTCTCTAAAATGTTTGAAGTTTCAACGTATCAAACCAATGTTAATATTATAAGGATATCAAGAAGTTCGCTATCGCCCTGAATATAGCAATTTTTCCCAATTGTTATAAAATTTTGAATAATTTTCTTAATTAAGGTAGAAAACGAATAGAAAAGGGCGCGTTCGTCAATAAGCAAGCTTCGAATTTAAAAAGCACAAAAATATCTAGCATATTCAGAAAATTTTAATTGATTATTGAAAAGGATAATTAAAAATTCTTAAAAGATTTTTTATTTCAAAAATACGTTTTATTTTAAAAAACTGCATAAACAGATTTGTTATGGTAAGGTAATCAGCGGTGCCTAACGGTTCCTAAAAACGAAACTTATGCAATAGTATTTCCCTGTTGGTGGGATGTATCTCTTGAGAGGAAAAAGTGATATAAATAAATATTCAATAAATACTTACCCATAGCGAAAACATGTACATATACCCTCAATCTTACTCGTTTGTTTTTGGAGGATACAAAAGTATAAATATATTCGATAGTAAATATATCATCACGAAACACTACTATTAAAACAGATTCTAAATAAATTAATTACATAAATTGTGTTTAATTTTAAAGGTGAGAAACAATGAATTTTCTTTACAAGATATATTTTTCATATAGCATTTTAAATAAACATAGATTAACATAATCTACTTGATACACAAAAGTTGTCCATGTGCGGTATGAAGTTGAAATGAAAGTGCCCATTGCTGTGTTATTGGCCGAGTAATATTATCTAAAGAGTAAAAAGTAAGCGCTTTTTTCTTGTCGTTTGTTTTAGAAATTTAGTCTTAGAGTTAGCTTCTAACCTTTTGATGTGGGTGAGTTTATGTATCTAATTAAAGACGCTTGATTTAGTAAGCCTAGCATCGAAAGATATTACTTGCTTTAACTAGAATCGTACTATCATTTCTGTGATATATTTATTTAAATATTGTTACAGAATCGCCAAAAAATAATTTTTAGTTGGAAATAAACTATAGGTTAGGGATTCAGATAAATTAAAAATAACGTGTGATAGAATAAGGTATTTTCCATCATGATTTAATCAAACTGTTCAAAGACAGTTAAAAAAGTATAATCAACTTCTAAGGTAAAACTAGGACGTGATCATTTCGCCATATTTGTTAGATTACCTAATATAAAGAACATGCGGATTATACGTTATCATTATTTTATATTTATACTTTATTGTCTTATAAATATAATTTTTGAATGATTAATGTGTAATGACACAATAAAAATATTTATTATTTTGCACCTATTTACTCGTACTAGTTTCACAAAATGGATCACCTTCCTTTATTACATTTAAATCATAAACAAAGTTTGCACTATATTGTCTTAGCAGAAATACAATTGATAATTTATTTATGAGTTACAACCTCATATATTTAATAATTATCCATAATGTCTATTTTGTATTTTTTCTAAAATTCCTTTAGATACATATTCTTTGATAAATGTTGATCCCTCTCCATTTGATATATGCTCTTTCTTTCTTTCATTTCAGAACATAAATCTGGGTCACAATGATGAAACAACATCAATACATTCGAAGCTAATGTTTTAATCATTCTATAAAATGTTTACTAAAAAAAGCTTAATATTACGAATTCCAATGCCCATCTGCTACATATTCAATAAATAAAAAGGAAATTTTGATCACGTCAGAATAGTTTACACCTTCCATATATAATATATCTTGAATTGCGGTCAAACATCGTTCACATACCTTAAGTCATACATAAAAATCTAACATTAAGGAACAATAGATTGACTGTTTTCAATACCAAAAGTATATATCGCCAATACATTATTTACGTACTTTGTTACATCACTTGGTTTTACACTCAATAACATATCATATAGTTCCTTGATTATAAGTAACTATTGTAAGATATTTCACTATGACCGAAAACTACCTGCAGAGAACATTTTTTTGGCCAATGATTCTTGATATATTGGGTTGTCTAAAAAGAATAATTCTTTTCGATAAAATGTGTTGATAAAAATATTATATTTCCTAAAAGAATAGTTATTATTCAAATAGATTTATTAGTAATCATATTACACCGATATATGTAATAGCATTTGACAATCCATATTTATTTTTTTATTTTTGATGAATATTTTAATCGAAAAATTGTTTTTAAAAATTAAAACTAATCCGATTTTTACCTTTAAGAACAGAGAATGATCTTTCTTGATAAATAATCTGACACACAAAAAAAGCTTTAAATATTATAAATGACTGATCGATTATTTACTTCTTCATGGAAGTTGCATAAGCCTGGATATCTATGAAGTGGCAGTAGTACTCTAATATATGATCTTCGATGTTCAGGATTTAAAGGTATCGAAAAGCCACTTATTATGCTATTTAATAATAATTTTTTCTAATTTTTTGAAACCTTGTGTATACTTCAAGTAAATGAGCTACCCCCATAGAGAATTCAGCGTTTATTTGATATCTAAAATTATGGATCAACATTGGTATTATTACCTCATTAATACACTCATTATTAGTTGTCGCATGAATCCACGTTTAACGTATATCCGGGAGTATAGTCTATGAAACATATTTTTCAAATACTTCATTTCTCGTATGTCAGAAGTATTGAACAGTTCAAAAAACTGGAAATTTTACAATAAAAAACTGTTAAAAACATTATATAAAAAATCTCCGGTGGTATACTTAGCAGCCTCTTCTGGATTAAAGCATTGAGATGAAATCACTGCAAAGAAAAATTCATACACAAGCTAAATTTTTTACGCAATATAGGATTTAGTTACTGATAAATTAGACCAATTAGGGATAAATTTATTTTCCTCTAGCTCTGTATCACTTTCCCGTTTACTTACCATAGGAATTTCACGAAAAACGTTTTTTGAAAACTTTGATTAAATCAAATATTTTTATAAAACAAAACCATTTCAAATACCAATTCATAAACTTCATTAAAGCATCTTCCGGAACTTTTATTTACTAGATCTGTCAGCTCTCTTAGGACTCGCATTTTTGCCCCCTTTTCCACCATGTTTGATACTTCATTTTTAAAATCATAAACAACACAGCAGCTTCTTAGCCTTTCTCTAACTATTCCCAAAAAGTCTTCATCAATGTTTTCTATTTCTACTTAGTATTAATGCACCAAATATTACCATCATTCAAAGAAAGACTCTTCGAATATTGAGTGTTCAGTATGGTAACTTTCATTTTAATTATCCACTATTCTGGTTTAAAAAGTACTTTTTCTTCCAAACAGTATCCAACTCACTTCGAGCCAAGGGATAATTATTTTTGATATTGTTGTTTTAGCAGCCACGTCTCTCTTTTTTATACACTTGTTAAATAGTTTAAAGATAATTAGTCTCATTGAATCTAAACTATTTCATATGATCAAAAACAAAGTTAGTTATTTATACTTTTATTTTGTTTGTTAATTAACTATTTTTGTATACTTATTTATACACGAGACTGAAAGCATGATTATATTTTGCATTAATAGAACATTCTTTGAACCACGTTAAACTATCTATTAATACTTTAATTGAATGATTAAATTTTTTTTAAAGAAACTTTTGAATTCATACATGTGTTTGGCTGAAAAATATTTGATTCTCAATTTAAGAAACAAGAGTTATTTATACAAAATAATCTTTTTATATGAATTTATGTATTTTAAAACAGAGGTATATAATGAAAGATATGAACATTTTTTATTTTTAACGCAGTGATATTCTTTGAATTAAATGACATTTCGATGTAGAACAAATATTATACTCTAATTTTTTAAGGATAGTAACAAAATATCTTTTAAACTTTTGGAAAAGTAAACTTTGATGTAATATATCATGGTGTTTACAGAAATGCTTTTAGTGTATATTAAAATAGATATGTTTGTATAAAAAGTTTATATTAGTCGGTCTAGTCGAGTTAACGATATAATTTACTTAAAATTATTTCAAATAAAGGAATAAATTTTCAAAGAATATGTCTAAAAGAAATAAATGTTATCTAATTGAACTTTATGATAATTTAAATAGTGGCATCATAATATTTATTGCAAAATCAATAAACAAGCTTTATTAAAAATTTGATCCATAAATTTTGTTAGAAATATAAACATTATTCTATATCATCCCATGTATGATAAATGTAAAAATAATGTATTATATTGGCCTTCATATATGAATTTTTGCTGTTTTATATAGAACATTCTTAAGCAACAATTATTAAAATTTAATAAACCCTGATGCTTTTATTCTTAAACTAAATTCATAAATACAATAAATAATTCTTTTCTGTATTACTACACCAAAATTTTTACTTATATTATTATTCAAGTCTGAAGCATGTTATTCTACATAACTTAAACCGGACGATATTAGTCTCCTAAACCGATAAAACATTATACATATCAAGATGGCTTAAAAATTTGGCATGTTGTGAGATATGTGGAAGTAAACAATAATTACTGATTATTAAGAATTTTATATAGAATCGTACCAAAGTCAAATATTAGCATCAAATCCCACTGATCCATTGAATATTTGTGGATACAATGGCTGTACCAAAGATCAATTTTTATAATCCAGTGCAAAGTTGATCTGTTTCATTCTAACTTTACAATATATTATATTTTGGACATGATATCTACATTATCATTTTTAGTTTAAACTTATTGATAATCTATATTTTTTTAAAAAAATCAATTGTCATTATTGCTTAAATAATACAAGGATATAAAATATTTTATTAAATTTTGGTACAAAAGTTTGTGTTCTCATTAAACTGCAAAATATGCTAATGTAAAATCCTTGATATATTTATAGGGCACTAAAAATAGATGTAATAGCCTTTTTGAGCACTTAAAATAATTCCTGTTGTCGTCATTTTCTGAACCTTCCTTAATTCTAAACTCAAAATTTTCAAAAATAAAATACATTTTCTTAATTCTCATACATGCTTTAACATTTTTTTGTAGATACTCTTTTCAAATATCTTAGTTCTAGTTTCCTATTATAATTATTATTAAACATTAATATTTAGAAAATAATCTTCATTTCAGGCAATAATATCAAAAACTTTTTTACCATATTTTAACTCTTATTTTATATATACCACTAAAATAAACGTAATAAAATATAATAAAACACCTCTTTCCTATTATGCAGTACACCGATACATCATTTTAAAAAGAGCAATACCAACAATTTTGGAAAAGTTAAAATAATTTTGTCTTTTTTCAATATTTGAAATGCGCTTTCTTTTAAATTTGTATAATTAATAATTTCACGTGATATATTGGCACTCATTTGTAATGAATTACCCAGAATTTAAATAAATTCAAATTATATCTCACTGGTTACTGATACGCTGTCGGATATAGTAATGTACCAAATTTTTCGACGTTTTGTGTTTGTCTAGTCACTTTTGCAAGATACAAATCTTATTCTATTCGGATAGATTACAAAAATATTTAATTCAATAATTAATTTAATTAATTCCGTATACATCATAATTTTAATAAAATTTAATTTTGATTATTAACTACAAATTAATTATTGAACCAAAAAATTTGTTAATTTTGGTATTATGTAATTGGATGTGAGCTGGTAGAGACAACGGAAACTTGTCCACGTTACATTTTGATTTCAATGGAAGCCTAATACCTAATCTACAGTTTTTCAATAGTAGACAGAAATAATTGACACAATAAGTAAATATTGTAACAAAGACGTAGGTGGCTCATGATTTAGCATATTGTTGAATTGTTCAAAATTTTTTTTGAAGAAATCCATGTCAATAAAGTATTCAACATTAAAAATGCACTCAATATATTAATTTTCAAATAAG
>LDMZ01037940.1:0-10258 GCA_001455285.1 Sphaeromyxa zaharoni | reverse complement strand
TATTTTGCATAATAGGGAGTCGATATGAGATCAAGTACTCATGAGGGGGTCAATGGGTTAAAATGTTTGCCGAATCCTGGCCTAGGAGGTTCCTTGCGGCTCCATGACCTTATTGGTGTTGTCCATCGTTCAAATTTTTCTGTACGATTTATAAGTAAATCTTTATATGTTTCTATCAAGGTAGTTAAGAAAATAGGTATAGAAGCTATCTTTTAAACATAATCATTTATTATCAGATTTTCCCAAACTGCATTGCCACTTATATGAATAGCCACTATATAAATAACTTTCTGTTGATTCATCTCGCGGCAAGTAGAAAACAAAATTTGTTGAACAAATATATATAAAAAGAGAGAAATTTTTGAAAGATAATTTCCCAAGCAGAATATCATAGTTTATGACGTACCTTTCAAACTTACCAGTAGGTCTAATATCCGTGACTAGGCATTACAAAATATTGTACATCGAAGGTTTTATTTAAAGTTGACAAAAGAGGAGTGTGGTAGAAATATTGCCTATTATTAGAGAAAGATATAATAAATATATTCAAATCACATTCAAGAAAGGGTCCAACTTCATTGAACTCTTGTAGCTACCAAATGTTGATTGTATTTTTTTTATCTCAAAAAAATACAATCAGCCGAACGTTTATGGAAAAATTTTGAGAATTTTTTTAAAAATGAGAACTATGCATTTTACGCTCCTTTCTCAAACATCTGCTTTGAATGTACCTGATTAGTCTTTTTGACACTACGCGTGAACGATATTTCTGAAAAGTAATTCTTCTAACTAGCTTGTTTTCATCAAATTTTGGAACAATATCCATTCATTTTACAGTAATAAATTTTTATCTATTTTCCTTCATTACACAAACTAAAAATTTTGAATTATTTTACAGTAGATTACAGATACTTTTGTAAAACTCTATTGTTACCTCAAACATTGTTTCAGCATCAAAACACGAAGGGATCGTTGCTATAAAAATAATTTTACCAATGTCAATATCTACAGATATAAACATTGTATTGCTGTCTAAGACAGTACCTGATACATGGTGAAAAGAATAGCCACCATAAACATAAAAAGTAAAACGATTTTAATTATATATTCATTAAAATGTGCTTATACAAAATGAATCAAATATTTTAATCCATCAACAATGTTGTCAAAATTCCGTTTTGGATCATCTTATAATTATTTTGAGTATTTTTTAAACTATATGCCTTTTTACCCTTTAAGAATGGTGGGTCTACAATGCCTTGCCCCCAATAAATACTTGGAAAATTTTGCATTTATCTTTATTTTTTGTATAAACTTAACATTATATTCATAAGTATTTTTGAATATATTGTTATTCCGCAAAGTTTATATGATATAAATCGGAAATTATCACTCTCATGACCATAATGCTTCAACCGATACCGAACCATCTGTAAAAAATAAAAAAAAGACAATTTCTAAGCTACGATTGGAATCTGTTTGTACTCTACTGAATAAATGTTTGAAAAGTATTCTTCAGTTAGTACAAGGATAAATAACCTTAAACGACTTCTTAAAAAAGGAAAATTGGAAGGATATGGCAAATGGTGTTGAAAGAGCCAATTTGTCTCCTAAATCCCATCGATTCAAGTGTTTCAGCCAAAAATTAGTATTTTATTAAGAAAGCATATCAGAATTATTTTTGGTTGTAAACAATGAATCATATGAGAGAATAAATATATACAAAAAACTCGTTTGTTCAAAATATTTTAATTATCTAAAACACTTTGTACAAAGGAGGACCATTTAATACTCCCTTGCAAATCATTAGCTAGGTCCACGTCATTAAGGTTAAAACCAAAGGTTATTTTCACGCTGTTACAATGATCTTTTGCCAAAAAAGACTTTTGTTAGTATTTTTACTTTGATCCAAAATTTGTCTTTCCGTCATCAGCCAAATAAAAATAAGTCGTGATAACGTCAAATATATAATATATCCTGTGTGAAAAATTTTTCATATTACTAATGTTAATGGATGTTTTTATCATCTTTCCGTGAGTTTGCACAAACATACTATTTATTTTTTTAGTAGCTCTTAATATTAATGATCTGGCTATCGCATTTCCTGTCGAAACGATATTTTGTATCTGTGTCGTACTGATAGATTTCATCCATAGTTTTATATTATTTCAGGAGAATTTTATCTAAAACAATAGAAGAAGCTCTTTACTGGCCTAAGGATCACTATATATCTAGATAAAATAGGAATGGTATTGGGAGACACCATAAAATTTTTACTTTAGAAACACGGAATCCTTTTGAAAGTGTATTTTTTAATGAAAATCGGACTAGCAAAGATGCCAAAGTTTCTTATAAGGGGATATATTCAAATTTTGAAGTTAGTAATCTTAAAATGTGAAAAATACTGAAAGACAAAAAATTTACTTAGTGGATAAATATCGAATATGAAAAATTCTATAGTGCACATAATCATTGGTTAAAATAAATGACATATATTTGAAATAATGAAGACATGTACTTTATCATATTAATTACATGAGCCAATGGATAATTTTAAAAAATTGTTTGGAAAATTTTTAGTAAAAAATATGAATAGCATAACTTATATTTTTACTTAAAGTTTAACTCTTACCAAGAGCATTCTAAAATGGGATGTTGTTTATTTTCGAATCATTCAATCAAAAAGAAATGGTATACAGATATATTCTTTTAAGCTATAATAGGTGATAACAATCAATAAGAATAAAATTCAAATAAATAATTCTTTCATTGATAAAAAATTATATATTTCTTTTTGCATTTTAAAAATGTTATATGTTCTTTATCTAATGACGAAAAGGTTAATTTATTAGTTTTTACTTAAATGACATGAAAAATTATCTTGCGATTTTCGCTAATTTCAATAAAAATATACTTTTAAATTATAAACTGTCACTTGATTCACGTTACAATGATTTATTATAAATATAAAACCATGCTTTCAAATTAATAGTAAACGAAAATTACAAAATTAAAATTAATTACTTAATCAGTTATTAAATCAGAAACCTTATATTAAGTGAAATATTAAAATTTTCTTATTTTTAATCTTTCTAAACTTTAAAGTAATTTTTTTAATTTTTAGTCTTAATAACCTAATATCAGAAAGAATTAAAAGCCTGATACCAGAAATTATAAATATATTTTTATTTTTTCATCGAAAAATGTAATGAAGGCAGTATATTAATGTAGTTGATTGAAACAATAAAAGATAGTAAACCCCTAATCTTAATTATAAGACATGGACTTGAATGAGAGTGGTGTTTTTAATGCAGATTTTAAAAATATATAAGATTTTATATCAATTTCACTCGACCCGCAGTAATAATTACTGCCTAAGTTCTTAGAATTAATTATGTAAATTTCTATTTTATTGGAAGATATCAAAATAAAATTGAGCCCAAGAAAACCACAAATATTTTTAACATATAAATTATACACACATATTGCTGCCTTATTGCTGATGAATAGTTCAGCAAGCGACGCACGCAGATAGTCATGATGGATCGACTATTCTGGTTTATGAAAACCCAGTGCGTGACACTTTCAATATTGTTAGTTCTATACATAGCAATATAATTATCAATAGAATAAAAAACTAACCAATACAAATATAATAATAGCCTGGTGACGTCTCCTTGTCAAAAACGTGTATTTGTAAAATAATCCGAAATTATCCGATTTCCTCAGACCAATGACGTTCCCATATCATTAGAAGATAATTTTCTCACGATAATATTAATATGTATACATATAAAATTAAATATTATTTTGATTGAAAAATTTTCATTTTTGGTTTTTAAACTACATACTATCTGAATATTATATATGGATTAATTATTTTAACTGAAGACTGAAGTTCTAAAAATATGTATATATTATAAACATTAATCGTTACAAACTTATTACACAAAAATAATCTATTTTTTATAGAATATATCGGAATAAACATATCAAATTTATTTCATAAAGTATATTTTATTTTTTAATGTTAAAATCTTCTTTTCTTTGTTTAATATTAGTCACGAATAAATTAATAGCTTCCAAAATATTAAATAAAATGCGCATCAATATCATTCAACAAAATATAGATTTTTCTATTAACATTTCCGAGGTGTTCTAGATTATTAAAAAAAATATCGGTTTGTACTATGAAGAATTAATAAATTTATAAAGTATTAGTTTTACTAAGAAATCAATTTATATCACGAATAGTTACCACATAATTGAGCGAACGCAATAAAATAAATACTTGCAATGATCATATCAAGTTAAGTATTATATTTTCAATCAAAATTTTAATCAGTTTTGCTAGTATATTTTTCTCTAAAATGTTTGAAGTTTCAACGTATCAAACCAATGTTAATATTATAAGGATATCAAGAAGTTCGCTATCGCCCTGAATATAGCAATTTTTCCCAATTGTTATAAAATTTTGAATAATTTTCTTAATTAAGGTAGAAAACGAATAGAAAAGGGCGCGTTCGTCAATAAGCAAGCTTCGAATTTAAAAAGCACAAAAATATCTAGCATATTCAGAAAATTTTAATTGATTATTGAAAAGGATAATTAAAAATTCTTAAAAGATTTTTTATTTCAAAAATACGTTTTATTTTAAAAAACTGCATAAACAGATTTGTTATGGTAAGGTAATCAGCGGTGCCTAACGGTTCCTAAAAACGAAACTTATGCAATAGTATTTCCCTGTTGGTGGGATGTATCTCTTGAGAGGAAAAAGTGATATAAATAAATATTCAATAAATACTTACCCATAGCGAAAACATGTACATATACCCTCAATCTTACTCGTTTGTTTTTGGAGGATACAAAAGTATAAATATATTCGATAGTAAATATATCATCACGAAACACTACTATTAAAACAGATTCTAAATAAATTAATTACATAAATTGTGTTTAATTTTAAAGGTGAGAAACAATGAATTTTCTTTACAAGATATATTTTTCATATAGCATTTTAAATAAACATAGATTAACATAATCTACTTGATACACAAAAGTTGTCCATGTGCGGTATGAAGTTGAAATGAAAGTGCCCATTGCTGTGTTATTGGCCGAGTAATATTATCTAAAGAGTAAAAAGTAAGCGCTTTTTTCTTGTCGTTTGTTTTAGAAATTTAGTCTTAGAGTTAGCTTCTAACCTTTTGATGTGGGTGAGTTTATGTATCTAATTAAAGACGCTTGATTTAGTAAGCCTAGCATCGAAAGATATTACTTGCTTTAACTAGAATCGTACTATCATTTCTGTGATATATTTATTTAAATATTGTTACAGAATCGCCAAAAAATAATTTTTAGTTGGAAATAAACTATAGGTTAGGGATTCAGATAAATTAAAAATAACGTGTGATAGAATAAGGTATTTTCCATCATGATTTAATCAAACTGTTCAAAGACAGTTAAAAAAGTATAATCAACTTCTAAGGTAAAACTAGGACGTGATCATTTCGCCATATTTGTTAGATTACCTAATATAAAGAACATGCGGATTATACGTTATCATTATTTTATATTTATACTTTATTGTCTTATAAATATAATTTTTGAATGATTAATGTGTAATGACACAATAAAAATATTTATTATTTTGCACCTATTTACTCGTACTAGTTTCACAAAATGGATCACCTTCCTTTATTACATTTAAATCATAAACAAAGTTTGCACTATATTGTCTTAGCAGAAATACAATTGATAATTTATTTATGAGTTACAACCTCATATATTTAATAATTATCCATAATGTCTATTTTGTATTTTTTCTAAAATTCCTTTAGATACATATTCTTTGATAAATGTTGATCCCTCTCCATTTGATATATGCTCTTTCTTTCTTTCATTTCAGAACATAAATCTGGGTCACAATGATGAAACAACATCAATACATTCGAAGCTAATGTTTTAATCATTCTATAAAATGTTTACTAAAAAAAGCTTAATATTACGAATTCCAATGCCCATCTGCTACATATTCAATAAATAAAAAGGAAATTTTGATCACGTCAGAATAGTTTACACCTTCCATATATAATATATCTTGAATTGCGGTCAAACATCGTTCACATACCTTAAGTCATACATAAAAATCTAACATTAAGGAACAATAGATTGACTGTTTTCAATACCAAAAGTATATATCGCCAATACATTATTTACGTACTTTGTTACATCACTTGGTTTTACACTCAATAACATATCATATAGTTCCTTGATTATAAGTAACTATTGTAAGATATTTCACTATGACCGAAAACTACCTGCAGAGAACATTTTTTTGGCCAATGATTCTTGATATATTGGGTTGTCTAAAAAGAATAATTCTTTTCGATAAAATGTGTTGATAAAAATATTATATTTCCTAAAAGAATAGTTATTATTCAAATAGATTTATTAGTAATCATATTACACCGATATATGTAATAGCATTTGACAATCCATATTTATTTTTTTATTTTTGATGAATATTTTAATCGAAAAATTGTTTTTAAAAATTAAAACTAATCCGATTTTTACCTTTAAGAACAGAGAATGATCTTTCTTGATAAATAATCTGACACACAAAAAAAGCTTTAAATATTATAAATGACTGATCGATTATTTACTTCTTCATGGAAGTTGCATAAGCCTGGATATCTATGAAGTGGCAGTAGTACTCTAATATATGATCTTCGATGTTCAGGATTTAAAGGTATCGAAAAGCCACTTATTATGCTATTTAATAATAATTTTTTCTAATTTTTTGAAACCTTGTGTATACTTCAAGTAAATGAGCTACCCCCATAGAGAATTCAGCGTTTATTTGATATCTAAAATTATGGATCAACATTGGTATTATTACCTCATTAATACACTCATTATTAGTTGTCGCATGAATCCACGTTTAACGTATATCCGGGAGTATAGTCTATGAAACATATTTTTCAAATACTTCATTTCTCGTATGTCAGAAGTATTGAACAGTTCAAAAAACTGGAAATTTTACAATAAAAAACTGTTAAAAACATTATATAAAAAATCTCCGGTGGTATACTTAGCAGCCTCTTCTGGATTAAAGCATTGAGATGAAATCACTGCAAAGAAAAATTCATACACAAGCTAAATTTTTTACGCAATATAGGATTTAGTTACTGATAAATTAGACCAATTAGGGATAAATTTATTTTCCTCTAGCTCTGTATCACTTTCCCGTTTACTTACCATAGGAATTTCACGAAAAACGTTTTTTGAAAACTTTGATTAAATCAAATATTTTTATAAAACAAAACCATTTCAAATACCAATTCATAAACTTCATTAAAGCATCTTCCGGAACTTTTATTTACTAGATCTGTCAGCTCTCTTAGGACTCGCATTTTTGCCCCCTTTTCCACCATGTTTGATACTTCATTTTTAAAATCATAAACAACACAGCAGCTTCTTAGCCTTTCTCTAACTATTCCCAAAAAGTCTTCATCAATGTTTTCTATTTCTACTTAGTATTAATGCACCAAATATTACCATCATTCAAAGAAAGACTCTTCGAATATTGAGTGTTCAGTATGGTAACTTTCATTTTAATTATCCACTATTCTGGTTTAAAAAGTACTTTTTCTTCCAAACAGTATCCAACTCACTTCGAGCCAAGGGATAATTATTTTTGATATTGTTGTTTTAGCAGCCACGTCTCTCTTTTTTATACACTTGTTAAATAGTTTAAAGATAATTAGTCTCATTGAATCTAAACTATTTCATATGATCAAAAACAAAGTTAGTTATTTATACTTTTATTTTGTTTGTTAATTAACTATTTTTGTATACTTATTTATACACGAGACTGAAAGCATGATTATATTTTGCATTAATAGAACATTCTTTGAACCACGTTAAACTATCTATTAATACTTTAATTGAATGATTAAATTTTTTTTAAAGAAACTTTTGAATTCATACATGTGTTTGGCTGAAAAATATTTGATTCTCAATTTAAGAAACAAGAGTTATTTATACAAAATAATCTTTTTATATGAATTTATGTATTTTAAAACAGAGGTATATAATGAAAGATATGAACATTTTTTATTTTTAACGCAGTGATATTCTTTGAATTAAATGACATTTCGATGTAGAACAAATATTATACTCTAATTTTTTAAGGATAGTAACAAAATATCTTTTAAACTTTTGGAAAAGTAAACTTTGATGTAATATATCATGGTGTTTACAGAAATGCTTTTAGTGTATATTAAAATAGATATGTTTGTATAAAAAGTTTATATTAGTCGGTCTAGTCGAGTTAACGATATAATTTACTTAAAATTATTTCAAATAAAGGAATAAATTTTCAAAGAATATGTCTAAAAGAAATAAATGTTATCTAATTGAACTTTATGATAATTTAAATAGTGGCATCATAATATTTATTGCAAAATCAATAAACAAGCTTTATTAAAAATTTGATCCATAAATTTTGTTAGAAATATAAACATTATTCTATATCATCCCATGTATGATAAATGTAAAAATAATGTATTATATTGGCCTTCATATATGAATTTTTGCTGTTTTATATAGAACATTCTTAAGCAACAATTATTAAAATTTAATAAACCCTGATGCTTTTATTCTTAAACTAAATTCATAAATACAATAAATAATTCTTTTCTGTATTACTACACCAAAATTTTTACTTATATTATTATTCAAGTCTGAAGCATGTTATTCTACATAACTTAAACCGGACGATATTAGTCTCCTAAACCGATAAAACATTATACATATCAAGATGGCTTAAAAATTTGGCATGTTGTGAGATATGTGGAAGTAAACAATAATTACTGATTATTAAGAATTTTATATAGAATCGTACCAAAGTCAAATATTAGCATCAAATCCCACTGATCCATTGAATATTTGTGGATACAATGGCTGTACCAAAGATCAATTTTTATAATCCAGTGCAAAGTTGATCTGTTTCATTCTAACTTTACAATATATTATATTTTGGACATGATATCTACATTATCATTTTTAGTTTAAACTTATTGATAATCTATATTTTTTTAAAAAAATCAATTGTCATTATTGCTTAAATAATACAAGGATATAAAATATTTTATTAAATTTTGGTACAAAAGTTTGTGTTCTCATTAAACTGCAAAATATGCTAATGTAAAATCCTTGATATATTTATAGGGCACTAAAAATAGATGTAATAACCTTTTTGAGCACTTAAAATAATTCCTGTTGTCGTCATTTTATGAATCTTCCTTAATTCTAAACTCAAAATTTTCAAAAATAAAATACATTTTCTTAATTCTCATACATACTTTAACATTTTTTTGTAGATACTCTTTTCAAATATCTTAGTTCTAGTTTCCTATTATTATAATTATTATTAAACATTAATATTTAGAAAATAATCTTCATTTCAGGCAATAATATCAAAAACTTTTTTACCATATTTTAACTCTTATTTTATATATACCACTAAAATAAACGTAATAAAATATAATAAAACACCTCTTTCCTATTATGCAGTACACCGATACATCATTTTAAAAAGAGCAATACCAACAATTTTGGAAAAGTTAAAATAATTTTGTCTTTTTTCAATATTTGAAATGCGCTTTCTTTTAAATTTGTATAATTAATAATTTCACGTGATATATTGGCACTCATTTGTAATGAATTACCCAGAATTTAAATAAATTCAAATTATATCTCACTGGTTACTGATACGCTGTCGGATATAGTAATGTACCAAATTTTTCGACGTTTTGTGTTTGTCTAGTCACTTTTGCAAGATACAAATCTTATTCTATTCGGATAGATTACAAAAATATTTAATTCAATAATTAATTTAATTAATTCCGTATACATCATAATTTTAATAAAATTTAATTTTGATTATTAACTACAAATTAATTATTGAACCAAAAAATTTGTTAATTTTGGTATTATGTAATTGGATGTGAGCTGGTAGAGACAACGGAAACTTGTCCACGTTACATTTTGATTTCAATGGAAGCCTAATACCTAATCTACAGTTTTTCAATAGTAGACAGAAATAATTGACACAATAAGTAAATATTGTAACAAAGACGTAGGTGGCTCATGATTTAGCATATTGTTGAATTGTTCAAAATTTTTTTTGAAGAAATCCATGTCAATAAAGTATTCAACATTAAAAATGCACTCAATATATTAATTTTCAAATAAG
>LDMZ01037861.1:0-14802 GCA_001455285.1 Sphaeromyxa zaharoni | reverse complement strand
GCTACAAACATTGAATGCCCTATATCTTTTATTATGTGTTGAAAATTAATAAATTCATTTCGATAATGAAATCTCCAGATATGATGACTGTTGTACATATGTTTTTAAATATTTTCGAAGACAAACAATCTTTGTATTCTGCTTCGATTTATTATAGCCCCTCCGTATAACTGGAAATTTTTATATTTATTTTATTTTTCTGTCTTGATCAACATTAAAAGATAAATACACAAAAAAATATGATTTTTAATATTAAGCGGGTTATCTAATTTTAATTTGAAATTCTAAAAAAAACATCTGACAGATCATCTTTTGTGCTGTAGTAATCATTATGTCGAGAATTTAATTAAACATTCTTTGATCATAATTTTGTTTTTCCCACTCGCGTTATCTTTCTGTAAATAAATAAAACAGTATCATAAATTATTTTTCAGGTATTGATTCTTTTATTCTCAAGTTATGGGATTTTTTCATAAGTTTTTATATTATCAATTTTAATTAATTTTAGGAATTTATCTTCAATTTAATATATCTGTTAGCCATGTTTGGGTTGGCATTAATATTATATATTACTATACGGATAATATGTGTTTATTCCCTTTTTGTTCAACAAAGATAGAATTAATTTTGTAGAAAACGAATTAAAGATATATTAGTACCTCATAAATGTGTGATCATGCAAATATAATTGTCACATTAATCATTAACTATATTTAAGCAAAAACAATCTTAACTCATACGTATTTTTAGTTATAATTTTTTCATATTTCAGTATATAATCGGTAGAAAGAATTTGTAATAAGTCTAGAATTCGTTTAATGGTAGAAAATAATACTATTTTTAAAATATGAAATAATTCATATACAAATATTATTTAGTTGAATATTTCAATCAAAAAATAAAATTATTTTTAAAAGGTTTAACTGATTATAGACATTTCAAATCTACCACTCGATTAATAAAATATACTTGGCCTAGTTTTGCATAATAATGGACTTATGAGTTTTTTATTTCATTAAAAATGTACATGACCAGACAAATTTTATTTTATTTGTTGATGCGTATATTTTATATGTATTTGCAAATATATTTAAGAATGTATTACATATTGTAAAAATTATAGAAATTGACTATATAGTGATGAATTTATGCTTCGTAATGTATTTTTTTATTTCACGAAATCGGTCAAATCCTGGCTCGTTGGTTATAAGTACGACACATCTGTATTTTTGTTAAGTACTATAATGAAAAAAAGCATTTATTTACATTTGCAGACATTTTTTTAGAAAATTTGTTATTGGAAAAAAATACATGTAAAATAGCCTTTGAAATACCGATATTTTAAGTGAAGTGATTCATGAGCTGGGTTTTCTTATAAAATTGATTTTTTTGGTATATAAACAAAATTGAACAATTAAATGTATTTATAAAATTATAAAACCTACCGTCGAAATCATAAAAACATAAATTTAGTTCTTTAAAATTTTGTATTAGTTTTTCAAATATTAATTTTTTGAAGTGGTTTTATTAAACAAAACTTTTCCTTCTATCATTATCGTTTTTAAATAATTTTTACCATTTTAATAATTTATATAGATAAAGTATGGTTATCCATTTATTTGTGAAGGGATCATTGAAAGTTCCTTGTATTTTCCATTTGATTAAGATAACAGAATTAAAATCAAATAAAATCCCTACCAAGTTTACATTGGAGTGCCAAAAAGTTAAATTAAAATTGATTGCAATTTCACGTTGCACATTCGTTTGTATTAATAGAATACATTTAGCTGAAATTGATGAGCATAAAACATTTTGGAATAAGAATTGTCTTGTGGCCTACCTAGACTTTCTGCGATGGAACAGAGGTCTTTTGAAAGTCACAAAATCCAAATCATCTGGTACGCTGAGTTATCTTAAAAATTTGTTCACCTCAATTATCACCGAAATGATAGAATTGTATGTGACTGTTTGTTTTATATTTTATGTCTAAAATTTGAAGTTTCATGAATTTGAAGTTGAAATTTTGATTGTTGGCTTTTTCTTTAACAATATGTTATTTTTAGGACATGAAAAATACTACTGAAGTTTTTACCCTGAACGTTTTTGATTTTAAAATAAACGGAAATAAAGCAGAAAGCAATAAATGTTTCAAATCTGTATATTGTATATTCTGTAATTCTAAATATCTAATAGAATTTTGAATTTGAATCTTTGACAATCAAGAAACATTCACAAGATATAAACGTTAGTTGACTTTTTCAAGCCTTATTTTTAATATAATTTTTATACCTACTTTTTCAGACAAGTTTTAGGGAGTCAAGCCAAATACTGCAGTGAAGTGTATAACTATATTTTGAGGTTTGATATAATCCCTAGTAGCCAGTGTACAGAAACTAATGTTCGCTCTGGATGTATCAAAGAATTCTGTAATGAATAAAACTGATTTTGTATATGAAGTATTTTTGTATCCATTCTTAGTGATTGAATAGATTTTATTCACTTCAGAATTTCCCAACGTTAGATTTGAGCTCGACGTTGCAACAGTAAATGGAATAACTACTATACTAAATCATTATAATTTTCTAAACCTATATTTGAAGGAAAGCTTTTTTTCCAATGAAAATTTAAAAAGGTTAATGAAACTATGAAAGGAATTTTAATAAATATTTTAGCCCTTGTTTTAATACTGATATGAATATAACACAAAAAACTAGTGATGAACCAGAAAATTATCACTTTTTAAAAAATTTTTTATGTTTTTTAGTCTTCTTGAAGATTTTCAAAAGGATTATTTAAATTATATTAATTGTGAAGATGATAAAAAAGCCTCAGAGCTATTGATATCGCTTTCGGTATTTTCAAAATCTTATTATATGTTTGATTCGTTAAAAAACAATTTAGAAATATATGGGGAAAATAAGCCAAGACTTTTTCAATATTATTATCGAAAAATGTAAACGTCAATTAAAGATAAGTTCAGCACAACAATTGGACCCGGATCATGGTTTAGATTCTTTTTACTTAAACATTGATTAGATGATGATTCTAATGCCGATGATAGTTTAATAGACAATTTGAAAAAAGTTTTTTAAAATATTTCTTTAAGTAGATTTAAGATGCTTTTGTTAATAATCATTTTAAAATCTGATACTTTCTTGCTAACAATTTCTGATCATGAACAGTATATATATAAACTTAAAATTTGAATATTTAAGGAAAATTGGGAGTATTTTCGATATTAAAAGGATTGATTTTAAATTCAAGTACGATAATGTTGATTTGAATATGTACACTATAAATTTCAAAATATCTTCTGTTGAAATGCGTGATAACGAAAGTAGAGGTCAAGTTTTTTCTTGTAGCGGCGGTTAACATGTTTTTGGTACATTATATTTATTTTAGATAATAATGACACTTTTGTGCTGAATTTAGTAAAAAACAGTAAGGATCTGATTTTGCAAAAATATACTGAAAGAGAAGATTATAGTGTTAAACTTCTTGTTTCAAATATAAATATAAATTTTTACTATGTTTTGTTATTTGTTTCCTTATTTACATGTATAGAACTATATTAAAAATATTATGAAGATATTAGATTCATTCAATGGATATACAAGGTTTATTATTTTTTAATTTTAAATATAAAAATACCAGATTCCAAGAATATATTAAAGACAAGACTCTTAAAATTTTTGAAGCTACCAAAGGGATCATAGATGAAAGAATAAAGATTGATTTGAACTTATCCATAGATGATACTTGTATTAAATTTTACGCTAATCAGTATTATCATGACATTTTTTGGTAAATAATGGTAACAGGAAGATTATTTGCAATCTTGAAAAATTTTCCTTTCGCACAGACGTTTCTCATAAATGATATTATTTTAATATTAAAAGGTTCCCAGCAAATATGATCTTGAAATGAAAAGTTCATTAGATTATCAATATTTTGTCTCAAATATTGTAAAATTTCAGGTTTTTTCAAGTAAGCTTAAAATTATTTTTATATTCAATGTAAGGTGATGAAGATATTATAAGTCCAGTTAATATCATTCTAAATGTTGTGGCTCCTCTATATTTTCGTAGAGCAAAGTATTACTTTAGATGGATTATATGAACGAGATTAGTTTTCAAATGAATTTCGAAATTGAAGAAATAAAAATTTTGCTTTCTGTTGAAATACTAAGTTCGCTTTATAATGTTGTTAATGTTTTTAAGTATTTTATTTTTTTGATTTTTAAGCAATTCTTTGATTTATTTCAAACAAGAGATAATTATTCAATTAAAAACGTTCTTTATTTTGTTCATCTTTTAAACCTTTTTAAGGAGAATGATTTTAATAATAAATCGGATCAAAAGTTTTTACCAAATCAAATGTTCATCCCGAAAAATTTTTTTAATAATATAGGTCTGAAAACCCTTTGTTCAAAGCAAAATTTTGTCTTAAGAGGAATATTAAGCTTTTGTTTTATAATTCGTCGGATGTTGCATTTTTATTTACTTTTTCTGCCAGCGAATCACAGTTAGAATTTATATTTTTTCAAAATTGTCGAAAACTAATTTTTAATTTTGGAACGCTAAAGATTACACATACCGCAGACAATGTTGAGTATTATATTACAAGTACTTCTAATGCTTTTAACTTGGTTTTTGAACAGGTTTACTATCATTTTAACATTTATCATTCTATAAGGTAATACGAAATTCCCCCACCTCAACTGATTTGGATGCTGCTGAAACTTTAATAGTATACAAAATAACAATGGATTCTTCATTTTTTGAATTTGATTTATACAGCATTTTATGCAAGCATATACTTAAAACTACATCAGATATAAAAAAAATATTTTCGTATTTTTTTATTATTTTGTAATGTTTTACTTTAGAATTCCGAACAGCTATTCATTTATTTCTAAGCGTCCTGCAGAAAGTAAAACCAGTGACAATATTAATTCTAAAACTGAAGTTTCGATGAACTTCGCTGGTGTTAGCTTTTTAATGTGGTATAATAAGGAACTAAAATTTTCAAAAATTGCGATGACTGGTGACAATAATTTTGTATATCTAAAATATTAAGACTTTAAATCTATATTTAATGTTTATCCTGAAGGAAATTTTATGTTCAATGCTGAGTTTCAACAGCTCTATCTTATATTTAATTTTTTTAGATTAAAGAATATTGAAATTTCTGATGAACTGGCCTCCCTTTCTATTTATACTGAGGTGTATTTATTTTACTGCGTTGATATTTTAGATTGTTGAAACTTTGTCGGAGAGAGCTTTTAAGTTTGAGGTTTATATTCTCTAGTAGGATATTATGTAATTAGTACACAAGCTACCAAAATCTTCAAGTTAATGAAGATGAAACTATTTTTTATAAATCTTATCTGGATTTGGAAATGCACAAAATGAAAATAGTACTGTTAGGAAAATATTTTGATTGCCTGAGCAAATGGTTTGATAATTCATTCGGAAACGAAATTGTGTCAGAATTTTCAAATAATATAGGAAAAAATATAAACTTGGATAATTTCATAAAGAATGATGATGCTCAGTGGAAACGTATGAAGATTAAGTTCATAATTGACAACCCAGAAGTTATTGTACCATTAAATTCAACTTCTGATGTCGCTATCATTTCACAATTTGGTCATACATCTGGACATTTTTGTCCAAGCTTAACTTTAAGTGATATTTCAAACAAATTTTTGAATGGAAAAATTCACACTACTGATATGAAAGTTTATAGGTTTTTATTGAATTTTCGCTTTACCTCTCAATAGGGTCTGGAATCGCTTTACTTACAAATTTGAAATGGCTGTGCTATCATCAATTTTTTCGGATGTTTCTGTATCTTTCAACGTGGAAAATGAAACCACCCCTATTGTCTTTGCCAATTTTTTTAGTTCTGAAAGACTTAAATTTTCGGTTACTCCTGATTGCCTTGCATTATTGACAATCATTTTTAATTCAAATTTTTATGAATCCCCTATCAAAATAAATTCTCTCTTTCCATCAAAAAGATGTAAATTACCAGCCCCGGATCAAGTACTTGTTAAACATAGATTTAAATTTACTGCTGAACGCACCGATTTATTTTTATATTTTATTGAAGATAGAGAAGTAATTTTTAGATTGTTTTTTTTAGATCTATTAGAAATTTAATTCGGAATTGCCCGATGTCAGAGCAAATCATGCCGAAGTTAGTTTAGAAAAATTTTTGGGAGAATTTCTACTGTATAATGATAATAAGATTTCTTTTAACAGTACGATTAATAACGTCGAAACTATATTTGCAATATATTCAGGCAATGTTATAAATTATACACAGCTTATATATTCAAATGTTGACCAAAGAGAGTGCGAAAAGTTCGTCGAATTAACATATGTATCAGTTGCAAAGAGAGATGATGTAACTATGATTGTCCAAAACAGAGCGCTATTTTTCGATATTGATTTATTTATGGAGTTTATCAGGTTCATCAAATCCATTGATACGGAGTATATTAGAAGTAGAGTAAAATCAAATATAACGAATAATAAATTGACTAATGTAAAGTTACATCTTAAAAAGGTTAGAATGATTGTTCCACCTGATATAAAAGAACCACAAGATTCGGATTTTTTGTATTTCGACTTATCCTGTGAATTAAGTGCCACAGTCTTACTAGTAAATCAGGAGTTTAAAATGAGTGTATCGGATTTTCTATTATATTTTGCTTATGGACCTAATAAAGTTGATTATCGAGCCCTTGCTTCCCATTTTATACTAGATGATCGAAAAGTGTTTCAAAATGTCTGTGAAATCCTTAAGTTAGAGCAAATCAAAATAAGTCTTATATTATATGACAATCTTCCTGTTTATACGTACTGTAGTGTTGAAAAGGTTTTTGCGAGTTTTTCACCTTTGACCCTCAAGTCCTTTCTTTCCCTCTATAATAGAATATTCAAACTGAGCAAAGATACTAGTGATCCAACAAATCAGTTTGTTTCAGATACTGATGTTACTTCAAAAATCTTTGATATAAGTAGCGTTAATGACAGTGTAAAATATTGGTTTCTTGAACCTATACCAGACGATAGGATAGTTCCTGGTTCTGATATTTTAATTAGACAGAAAGACTCCTTTTATTATTCTGGTACTTTTTTCAAGCAGACAGAAACCTCAACATTTTGTAGGTTTTTAACAATGCCAGAAAATCCGGTAAGATTTAAGTTAATCGATACCTCTTCCTGCTATCTTAAACGGGTCGTTACTAATTTTGAAGAAAATAGTACAAATGTAGTTCTTTTTCGTGATGATTGTGCTTCTCAAAAATACGTGATGGGTGAAATAATCGAATGTGTGGGTACAAACGATGTTAACATTATGAAATACACAGATTATAGTGAATGTTCAAGAATTAATAGAAATCTTTTATACCATGTTAGTGAATCATCATTAAAGGAGGATTTACAGGTTGGTAAAAATGTGCTTGTGCGAAGTTCGGATGGAAAATACTATTTTGCATATATAATGTCAGTTGAGTACGAAAGTTATTCTGCAGTTTTTCGTGGTTTTAATGCAGACAATATTGTTTCTCACAGAGTTTCAGATTTCTCTTCATTTGTATTTCCTTGGAATCATTGTAAACAAACGGAATTAGATGTTGGAGATATAATTTTATGTGTTGTTTCTGAAAAACAAAAAATAGGCTTACCTTGCTATGTTTATGAGGTGAAAGAAGAGGTGGTGAATGTTTTTTCACCATTAACTAATCGAAATTATTGTGTTAAGTACCGTTTCACATTGAAAATGTCAGCTCAAGATTTTGGCTTTTTCGGTTACGGTAGTCGCTGGTTCGTTCCAGTGGACAATCCATCTGATAAATATATTTTTTCAATTCTGAATCGAAAAGAAAATTCTGCGTATTATTTTAATAATCCAATGGATAACGATAGTGAAATAATTATTGAAAATGAAGAATTGATTGCTTTGGATTGTATACCATCAGTAGAAGAAATTAAAGAATCAGACAGCTATCTAAAGCTTAACCTCGATGAAACTAAATTAGATATCACGCATACCAAAGATATAAGGAATATCTTCAATTCTGTTAGTGTTAACGAAGAAATTGATCTTAATTTCAAATTTAAGTTTATTCGGTGTTTTTATAACCCACAAGCACCGAAATTGTTGAGCCATCATCATGAAATTAAATTTAGGATAAATTCAATAATGGCAGTTTTTGAAGGTGATCCAACTGATAAGCCAGGCTCTCTGGTTAAGATGAATTCTATAGTGAGAGGTAAATTCACAAATTGGATGGCACCTGACATATTTGGTGTAGTCAAATTTCAGTTATCTGCTGAATATTTAAACAGTACACTTTCTGAATGGGAACCACTTATTGAGAATTACTCGAGAGAAACTTGCTCCTCTTTGGCTTATAATTATTTTAAAATAATGAAAACGGATTTAATAAATTCAAACGATATGAGTCCCGTTTTCTGTTCTGATGATTTATGGGATTTAAATCTTATATATAGAAACCCACTTAGAATCTGTATTACTGAAAAGAATATTGGAGTGCTTAAATCTATTATTCATTCATTTAGTTCAAAACTCAGTAAAAATTATTCTTCATCTCTTACTACAAATGAATTTATGATACGCAACAGCTTAGGCATTACATTCGAAATTATTCCAAATGGTTTTTTTAAATCCGAAAATAAAAAATTGACAGTAGATGGATCTGTTACCTTATATCCTAAGGGCGAAATGTATGGCTTTTATAGCTCGGTTGATTATCATGAAGAACCAAAAATTTCTCTGAAAGTTCCCGGTTTTAAGTTGATTGAAAGCATTAGCTTAAAGCGAAAGAGAAGTTTTCAGATTGTTTTAGTTCCGGAGAGTAATTTAAAATCTTCTTCAATTGTTTTTGATATAACTGATATAAAAGGAAAAACAGTTACTACCATCAGATCTATCCTTAAATTTAAAAACTTGACTAAAAAAGCACTGAATTTAATTTTGTTTAATGGTGATGTTCAAATTTCAACAAGTTTAGTTGAGTGTAAAGCCTCATATTTTATGCCTTATCATCTATTTTCTTCTTCCTTGGAATTCCAATTAGAGTTCGCTGGAAAAAAGTCTAACAAAATTCCATTTAAAAAATTGGTTGAGAATAAAAATAATGCTATGCGATTTGTTACGTTAAGAGGTTTTGATAATTCGATTCATAGGTTTTGCTTAAAGTTGATTCACGATGTATCCGTGTCAAGACTTAAAAATTTAATTGTCTACACTAAGCTATATATCCCATACAGTATTGAAATTTCTGAATGCTTCCGAGTTTTAAATCTTCTTCCGTTTAAATTGATGTATTCGTCTTCTAGTTATGATGAAATGCACACTATCGAACCTGGCGAACGATTTGTTGATGGTTTCCTTGATCCATCATCGTCATTCACACTTTTCTACAGGATCCAAGACTATAATTCATTCATATTTGTTGGAACTTCAAAATTTAGTCAGGGAATTTCATCAAGTTCAAGTACGTATATTAAATTTATTGATCACTCAGATAATGGAAATAGACACAGTTTGTTTTTAAAGACCGAACTTATTTTTAAAAACGGAATAAAACTAATTTTATCATATGATTATTGCATATATAATAATACCGAGTTTGAAATCGTAGTAAAAATGGCACACAGGTTGTTGATTAATGATCATATATCCCAATCAATTTTACCGGGATCTTATGCTATATTTCATAAGAAAAGTGAATACAGAAAATGTTATTTAAAAGTTTTTGATTCAAAAGATTCCAACGATTTCACATTCGATGCAATTGGAACCAAAATTGCAGTTAGGTGTAGATCCAAAGATTCAAAATATTTCTTTCGTTTTATTGTAAAAATTGAGCCTGGACGTAATAACTTCGGTATTAATGTCTACATTTTACCACAATATACATTTTGTAATTTTTTAAACTCCGCTATAACACTTGATACTTACTGCCAAAATACACATTCTATAATTAAGTTAAGTGTTGATCCAATGAAGGTTGTTGATTATTGGCCTCAAAATAGTGATCCAATAGCCGTTAGTTTAAAAATTAAAGATTATGAATACACTGGAACAGTTCAACTTAATGACAATTCTATTTTTTTCGGAGACCCTAGCAATCCTTCTTCTGTTACTGTCCAATGTATTCAGGATGCCGATGACCGAATTAGATTTAATGTTATGGATATCACAGAAGAGCATATAATTGCAAGGATATTCAACACAACATCAAACAAAAACTTATTTGTTAAACAAAAAGATTCTTCAAAAACATTATTGGTCCTTCCTATGAAAAAAATGAATTTTTTTTGGACTGATTCTAATCTTGATAGAATCTTACTTTGTAGCTGTGTTGATAATGACTCATATAAGGTTGAAGTTGGTGTATCATGTGAACTTTTTTATTTGCAGGATGAGGAGAAAAATACCTTTTATATTACTTCCTTTCATTTTGGAGTATCTAGGTTCATATTGTTCACTGATGATATAAGATATGCTTTGCGTTCTTCACTAAGAAGTGCTCTTAATCCATATTACCGTCTTTCCATGAATTTTAACTTTGTTGAGCTATCTGTTGTTAATACGGATTCTCAAACGGAGTTAATAATTGGAACTTTACAAGAAGTCGGTCCTGTTTGGCAATATAAAAAAGGTAATAACTGGAAACCTATACTAAATAAAATGGCAAATGATATAGAGAATTTTTATATTGATTATTCTAAATCCAATATATATACTAGACAACATGAATATCCCATAAAAAATGGAAGAATTAACTTTGATAAATTAATTATCACTTCTAATGATGGCGCGTATATTGAAATTCGTAGACATTACAGTGATGGACTTTACCTATCTACATTTTTGACAAAAGACTTTAAATATCTAATGATAAATGCTTCAATTGGTGTTTTACAATTAGATGATCCCTATTTTGCAGGGCAGTTTCCTGTAATACTTCACCATATTCCTCCAAAAAAAGAGAGTTCTTTAGATGTTGAATACAAGTTTTTGAAGCTAATTGTATCAAGAAAATTCGTTTTCGAAGGGAAACATCACATATATAATTATTTCGACGCTATATGGCTTGCCGTAAGTGAATTGGAGTTGAGATTAGGTTTCGATCTGTTAAGTTCACTCCTAACGTTTAGAAAACATATAGATAAGGAGTTGCTTTTGTATTCAAGTGTATCTGAACAGTCCTCGATATCGAGATCATCATTTACAGTAGTGGGTTCTGAGACAAACATTTCATATCAAAAAAGCATTTTAATTATTAATCATCTACTCCTAACACCTCTTATTGTAAATTTTTCCCTTAATGCATCATCTGCCAAGTCAAGGGAGCCATCGAGTTTAATCTCTGATTACAAGTCTAATATAATATTCCCCTTACTAGATCATATACCCATTGTTAATATATCAAATATTAGAATAAACATCCCTCCTTTTATTTTAAGTTCTTCACATCACAATTTTTTGTTTAACGATCTTTGGAATCTTATCATACATCATTATTCAGCTGAAATTGCTGGCAAATGGCATCAATTCATTTTCGGTTTGAGCTTTATTGGTAGCCCACTTGGTACTGCCCATAGATTTGGTGCAGGGTTCCGCAAGCTAGTTCTAGATCCTTATAAAGGGGCTCTAATTGGTCCTGAGGAATTTTTTATAGGTCTTGGAACTGGTCTTAAGGGATTCCTGGACGGCACGTTCGGTAATGCAGCATCAGCGGTTACAAATTTTACTGGGGTTATAGGCGATACCTTAGCATCAGCTACTTTTGACTCAGACTACCGTGAAGTTCGAAACAGAAACATCAGGAATGAACCGGCTAATGTAGGTGAGGGTCTTGCTCGAGGAGGGGTTGGTTTTTTAAAAAGTCTTTCTTCTGGTGTTACTGGGATAGTTACCAAGCCAATTGAAGGTGCCAAATCAGATGGTTTTGGAGGTTTCATAAAAGGTGCAGCTACCGGGTTGATTGGGGTAGTTGCAAAGCCTGTTGGGGGATTGATCGATTTTACTAGTTCTACCTTTAAAGGTGTTTCAAATACAGTTTCGGACAAAAAAATATTTACTCCCACAAGATCGTCTAGGTGCTTTTATTTTGATCGTGCTATTCATTCTTTTGATATATTTGACTCCAATTTCTATTTTATCTTCACCACTTTAAAGTCAAAGTTTCAAAATATTACCGGAGATTTTGTAAGTGGCTATTTTTTGGATAAGAATGCTTTAATACTATCTGATAAGTATGCTTGTAGTAGCTATCTTAATAATTATCTCTAGAGAATTAGTAATTACAAAGAAATACCTGAATCTTGATGAATGGGACCTGATTGAAGCTATTTCACTGTCATCAGTGAAAAGCATAATAGTGGAAAATGACGCTGCAATTGTTTATATCATTGGTAACAAAAACGTTTTATTATTTTTTAAGTGGTCAATACTTTTAGAAACTATTTAAATCAACTATCAAATTTGAAAATCCTTCGAACCCAAAATCGTTTAAAGATAAGGTTATAGAATGCAAGAAATATTAATATAAATATATTTTTTAGATCGGTTTATATAGCATTATCGGCAAATTACAATTGTGTAAAACGTGATAACTATTACCTCCAAAAATTATTTTACTAATACTATGGCTTTTTCCAGACAACATATATATTAAATCAGGTTTCACTCGTCTTGCAACTTCACAGATCATTTCTCCGATTCCATCAACTCCTTTCCCAACAATGGTATCAACGGTAACGTCATTGTGTGATTTACCAATATAATATTTTATATTCTCCAGAAAATCATTGGATTCTTTTAACCTATCCTTTAGCATTCGCCCCCATGACTCTACACAAAAATCGGGGTCTTCCATCGTTAATAGAATGGGTATTCTGACAGACGCAACATCCACAGTGTTAACTAAGATAAGTGACACTTTTCCGAGGTTAATCGCTCCCAACAAAGAGTCTATTGCTTTTTTAGCGTTTTCTTCATTTATTTCCAAAGGAACAAGAATCTTCATTGTTGCGCAAGCTTGGTCTTAATTATTTTTGAAGGTGTGTATCCATTAATTAACAACTTTAATCCTAATATTTTTTAATTAAATGAACCTTACTCTATGTTTGCCATGTTTTTCTTTATATTACATGCTTTAATTATTCATGAATTAAAAGAAAAATGTGTTAGTACAAAGGAATTTTCTACACGTATTACAAATGAAATGGTTGTAATTCGACTTTTAAATCGCGGTTTAAGTTTTCAACTTTTCTCGAACAGTTAAGTTTTATGTAACTCATAGATGATGTGGTTTTGTTAAATATCCTGTTTTGACAAAAACAATAAAATTGATCTTATATTTTTTAATACCAAAATAGGGTAATAGGTCTTATTTTCAGTTGGAAGTCCATAAAACATACTTTTCAAACTTATTCTATGCACTGTAAATACAGATCCTGTCTAGTACGTGACTCTATATGCGATTTCAAGATATTTCCAATTTTTTGCAATTTAACATCTAAAAACTAGTTGTTTTAAATTTGAAGATAAAATACAGCATCAGGTAAATCCCCAATTACAAGCTTTAAATTTTCTTTTTATTATTTGACTCTAATGCTATTGTTAATCTCTTTAAAATATAGCATATCCATCTTGACATAAAATGTGATAATATTTTAACCTATTTTTTCAAGTATACCTTGCATTGATGACTGATCCTACCATCGAAAAATATAATAAATCTTTGGTTTATTTCAAATATACTTTTACTCTATTTTTAAGCCTTTCAATATTGGGAATCTTGGGCAACGTTACAGATAGATTGATAATGCTTGAAAAATTATAGGTTTATTTACTCTAATTAAATTGATCGTTCAAAAATTTCACCTTCTTTCTTATGACTAATACAAACCCTATAGTATGTCTTCATAATTTAAATAATTGGGGACGAGTCAATTTCAGCGCTTTATTACCATACCTTAGCCCTGAATTTATATATTTTGATTTTGTTAAACACTGTATTAATGTTCTTTAATACAGATCTCACTATAAATTTATTAATAGTTATTTAAAATATTAATATTGGTAAGAAAATATATTAATTATTCTATTTTTTGGAAGAATTATATAGACAATCTTAATGAACCATAATTTAATAGCATATTGATTTAGTTGCTTAATGACACAAAACTATTAAATATTAATTAAGTAAGCTCAAATTTTAAAAGGAAATTCAGGTTATATTATATTTTCAAAGGCACAATACTTAATTGATATCAATCCAATCATAACGTTCTTGCTTTCTTTAGGTCGAAACTTTGCAAAGCGTAATTAAAATCGTATTAAACTAATTTAATTTCTTCTTAATTGACAAGAAGTCATATTTTGACACTGTCAATTACATCTTAATCAATTATTGTTATTAGTTATGATACCATTGCTTGTTTACACATTCGACGACTAGACTACTGTAACACCTATTTTTTTGTATAATATATAATTTTGATATAATATTATCGTACAGGACTTAAGTCCTGACGATATTAAGTCGATTACAAACGGCAACCGAATACTAACGAACTATTTATTTAAAATGAGCACGCTTTAGTGCGGCGTGCGGTTTTTTAGATATTTTTATTATATAAGACTAAATTATGAGGGATTTAAGTAACATTGAATCGGCCAAGCACTGGGTATTTAATACCCATGGAGTGAGAGACATTAAGTCCCTCTATGTGCTGAGGCTTA
>LDMZ01037855.1:0-13759 GCA_001455285.1 Sphaeromyxa zaharoni | reverse complement strand
AAAAAAAAGTTTTTAAGTTCAGATTTTGGGTGTAAGTTTTAAATATTTTCGAAATTGGTTTTAAAATCAATACAATAATCGAAAATATGGCATATCTTTTACTTTATGCTGTACTTTCACAAAGATAAATCTATGTTTATTATTATTTTTCTATAGAAACATATTATTACTTTTTCTGTTGAATTCTCCCGGGTACATAAAAAATATATTAAATTGTTCCAAAATTTTATATCCAAAGAAAAAAAATAGGTTCTTTGTTCTTAAAAATTTTGATTGTTCAAAATTTTATCTGAAATATTAATTATGATACAAATATGATAAAAAAAAAAGAACAAGAATAAGCGAATATCATAAAATACGTTTTGCTTTTCGTGGTAAAAATTATTTTACTAATATTTTTACATATTCTTTTCTTTTTTAAAACTTAATGTTTTAAAGTAATAGCACAGGTTCAGAAAATTTATAAATGACTGTGATAAAATGCTAGTAAGTAAATTTTTCATATTTCGATATTTTTCATGGTATTTATTTAAATATTTTAGTGGATATATCAATATTATAAATGTATAATATTTTAAATATTATCTTACATCTTAGTCCATTGTGAAACACATTGTTATAAACTTTCGGAAAGGCTAAAAATTGAAGAATGATGTAGTTATTATTACCTTTTCTTCCTATATTGAACAAATTCGTAATAACTTCTTCTCGTTCATGAGTCAGCATAGCAAAGTAAGGCCCTACAATGTAAATATTTATATAGGGCAACCGTACCATTGCAATTTATGAACATATATTTATATTCTATAAAATTATAATATTTTAGCATTTTTTAATTGTTCAAAATTACCATTTCTCATATTGTAAGCAACATTGAGTAAATAATCAGGATTATTTTCCCACGTTGGACAAACTAAAGCAAGACAATTATCTCACACTGATTCGAAACCTTGTTTTATTAAGATATTGTTAAACTCAGATCGCTTTTGTTCTAAATTTGAATTAAAAAAGTATACAAAATATTTCATTTAAAATTAGAATTTTAACCTGTTTTTTTCCACCATTCGTTGAAGTCTATATCAATAAATGTTAAAAAATTATTTTAACTTTCACTGATTCCATTGATTTCGGGGTGCTCAGCTAAATAGTTTTAGTTTGAAATTAATTCAAATACGAAAAATATTTATTAGTGCCTCTAAAATTTTTTTCATAAATTGAGATGTTGCTGAATTTTTGGTGAGTCTATCTTTTAACATATAAATTGTAAATAGATTGGTATAAATAATAATTTACGTTGGATACATCTGGTTCCGGTAACATTTCGAAGAATTTCAACCAACCTTGCTTCAAAAAAATTATAGAAATAATTTATTATACATTCCAATTCGTCAGCTGTAATGCCATTACTTGCATTTTTGACACAATCTATTTTTTCGTTTTGAAAAATTAAAATTAATATAAAATAATTTTATTTTTTAATAAATAGTTTGAGATTATTTTCAGTTTCATGTTATTATAATATTAAATTTTTCTTATGTGTAATATATAAAGTTTAGCACAAACTGAAAAAACTTCACAAAAATGAAAAAGATATTGTTGAATAAAATAGGTTCCCATTAATGTAATATGCTACCAAAATATCTAATTCTCTTAAAAAATTATAAAATTTAATAACAAAAATTATACATATATTAAGGTTTTTTAGATAAAATTCAAAAAAATAAAAAAAAATTATTAATAAAATTTTAGTACCTTTCTGTATAGCCGAATCAACATAGATATTTAATATATCTAAAAAAATGTTACAATTAATGTGAGACGAAAGTATAAGAAATATTCAAAATAATTATTATATGCCAGGCAAATTGTCTATATTATCAAAAATAACCTATTCTTAAAAAATTCTCTTAATATACATGATAATTTGATATTTAACTAATCTAGACGCTAAAGATAAATTTTGTTGTAGTATATATATATATATATAAATAAATAAAAAAAATTAGAAAAAAAATTTAAAATTTTGTATAAAAGTATTATTTCTTAAAAAATAATAATAATTAAAATATTTCATAATTTTATTGACTTAGACCCCATGAATATGTCGTAAATATCAAACATTAAATATGTGTATTCCAGTTAATTATTTAAGAATCCTTACATTTTTAAAGTAAAGATGCTTGGATTCCTACACCCCAACGACAATTTACAAATACAACTCATAGCTAGTATACACAAACCCTTGTTAATGTGTAGTCATTGTATATTAATATTTACTAAACATATATTATTCCAATATATAAGCGCTAAAATATTTGTTAAAATAAATTTATAAAATAACCAGTGTGTATATTATATTCTTAACAAATGTTACACTGCAATTAGAGATCATTTATTATCTAAAGAAAAAATAATTTTTGACTAAATTAATTTTGAATTAAAATATATTTGATAATAGGAAAGTTATATTTTTTACACTGAAACCAAAAAATGAATCAAATACAAATGTGAATATGATTTTTCACTTGCCTACAACCATCAACAAAATATAAATATAAAATAAGACCTTGGTATGGACTTGTTTATCGAAACCTAAAAAGCGAGATAAATTTGTTAAATATAGTATGTAAAGCAACAAAAATTTTATTGAATTGAATTGACTATGTTTAGTCTATTTTAATATCCTTCAAATGTATTTCATAAGATTTTATTATTAATAATCTAAAACTTTAATATTAGGGAAAAGATTTCTCATTCATGCATCATTATTGATAATCTAATACCAAGAACTTTCTGAATTTCATCAAATTACATCTAAAAACTACATTGCGATAATCCATAGACGCAGCTAAAAAGCAGATTACTCATATTCTGAGGAATCGGTTCTGGAATTTTTTTAGAAGCCTGAATGAAGATGTAAATGGGATATTTTTATAAAATATTAGATAATGAGGAATTAATACGTTTTAAAACCCTAGAAAATTTAGATGTAGTATCATAAGCAGATTTTAGACTAGATGTAGGCATCCTGTTTTCAAAACAAAAATGAGAAAAATTAACAAACTTGGGGATAGAATCATTGTTATTTTTAATCTATCTATTTGATTGAATATGAAAATTTCGTATAATGCTTGATGTTATAAAATAAAATTGAAATTTAAAGTTTTCTCCCAAAGCTTCTTATTTTAGGTAAAAAAATTTTTTTGAAAATGATTAAATTAAAAGTCTTTTTTTCCAAAAATCAAAAATAAATGTAATATTTATTATATATATAACAAATAATTAAAAAATTTTAATGTGTTTAATATTATTTTGCAGACTACATCTCTGTTTTTTTAAATACAAATGGATATTGAATTAAAAATCAAGGTAAAACTGAACATTTTTGATTGTCTTGTTAAATTTAAAATAAAAATTTTTATTAAATTATCCTAAAAAAAGGAATAAATACCATATGGCTAGTTAATCGTAGCTAAAATTGTAAAACACATACCAGAGAGGACTTTCCATCTTATCAAATCTAAATATTGTTACCTATAGTATCAAAAACATTTTATATAATATTTACGTTTAATAAATTAGGATAGTGAGTTCAAAAATTAAAGATTAGTAGGGGTTTTGTTCAATTCCTACCTCTTACTAGACGTCCTACACGCTCATCACATTCCCAGCATGCTTATTTATATATTATAAAAATTTTACTTACAACTTTGAAATCTGAACTCAACAAGTTGATTCATTTTATTAAAAAATTTCTGTGCGTCCATATTCTGATTGCGAACTATAGTAGTATAAAGATTCAAGAATATGAACCGTTCTTGCATTCGGCAGTCAAATTATTCCCTTAATGATTTAAAATATTATGTTTTAATTTTACAAAAAGAGCTATTTCCAATTATAACCAAAGAAATGTTGCGAAAATTTGTCCCACAAGCTGAATAATTGTAATAAATATTCTTAGTTCAATATTTATTAGAATATTATTTACCTGTGTTTAGAATAGTCAAAAATCCATCATCTGAGAGAGTAATGTCTATAAATCAAATATTTATTCCATTCATTAAAAAACAAAAAAGAATAATTTAGATTTGAAAATATAAATTTTTAGAAATCTAATACCGATTAGAAAACAGCATCAAATACCAACAAACATTTTTCTAAATTATCATAAATAAAAAATATCTATAAAAGTAGACCAGTGCATTTAGGTAATTATTATACTTTGATTAGAAAAAATATAAAACATTTTCTAAAATATATTATTGTGATATTTACTTCAAAAAATAAAAAAATTTAGGTTAAATATTATTAATATACATTGAAGCTTAACTTGGTTATTTCTCACTAAATTTCGTTAAAAGAAATATTTTTCAAATGCTATCATATATAGTTCTATTGATTTTGTTACAAATTTTGAAAATAGAATTCGAGATATTTTTTAATTTATTTAAACCAATTTACGTATTAAACCATTAAAAATTTATGTTTTGGAGTAATGACTGTAAAATATTTGATCATTAACAGATTACATGACATATTTTCGAAAAAATAATTTATATAATCGTGTAATTATCTATTTCTTTCAGAAATATTTTTATTTATTATTTAATGCCAAAAATATTTAAAACATCTTTGTAAGTTATTTTTGAAAATAATATTAATTTTCAAGATATTAATAAGAACAAATGAAACGTATCCGAAGGGGAACTTCATGCCATAATTTTATCAACACATGGAATGATCCTTTATGTAATTTGTTGTAAATACCTAAGATTAAAATAGGAGTTGATAAAATTTTATTAAAAAACTTAAAATATTTTAAAACGAAATCAAACCTTCTCTCTCTCATTAATAGATATAGGTTAACATTAATAATTATTCCCCAAATTATTGATTTTCCAAAATTTTTTCTTTAAAGTTTATGTCATTATACCATTATAAAGGCGTGTAATTTAAAATTATCATCAGTAATATATTCATATTTATATATATACAAATTTTTATAAAAATACTAATATTACAAAGTTTAAATTTTATATAAACTTTATTTATCCATTTACATGTTTTTATCTATAGAATAACACTTTATCAATATACTTTTGAAATATGGTTTCCATAAAATATTAATTTTGAAATCACACCCTGATCTGAATTAAATTCGTTCCAACATCAGTAAAGTTGTCATGCTTATATTTGTAATAATTAGAATATTTTTATCACGAATTCTAGTCAAAGTATTAATAGAAAATTAACTATTCGATAATAATTTATAATTTGAGCAATTGTTTAAAAAAATTTCTATATTTTCAAATAATATTTTTTTTATCATTTATTTCGAATCCGGACATAAGTAAAAATATAGAAATAGCTTTAATAGCAAAAATTTTTCTTAATTACTATTCCATAATATTTTTTAAACAAATTGAGAATGAAAAATATCAAAGATCATTAGTCGGTTGTTAAGATATTCATGTATAACATAATATATTTTGACATTAATTTAATATGTATGAATATATATATATATATATATCAGTAAACCCGTTTTGCTGTTTATAAAAAAATTCCATTTCTTAATTTCAACAAATAAAAATTTTATTGTTTTTTGACAATAAAATTGCAATTTTTTGCTGAAGAGTACATATCTTCACAATAAACCAAAAACAAAATTCTAGCGCAATATAGTCTTCTAACATTTACCATATAAATTTTCAATATCTTTTATAATGTATATATATACTCATGTTTGTTAAAATACAAATAGCAAAAATTTTCTTATTCATCTTACTTATTAAAACATGAAGGTTGAAATAGCATACTCGATAAGTTATAGATATAAACTATGTAAATTATATTTACCAATAACGAAATATTTTTTATTTCAATGGATATTTTTGCATATCTTCGTCATACATGAACTTGAAAGGCTAAATATTTCAATGAAAACTTGATCACTGACCAAATATATTAGAATCAAATTTTTTTAAGATTATGTTAATCCAGAGAAATTGCAGAAAATAATAATATATTCCGGGCGCACCTCCAATTGTAGTAACAAAATATTCGAACCAACTTTATAAATTTTTCCTCCGCAATTAGTTAAAGTTTACCATATAGATAGGTAAATCTCATATATTTGAAGTTTTCTAATATAACTCCAGATTATGGTATTCCTGCTGTTCTTTGAAATTTTTTTATATGATGGCGAGTGCTAAAAAGGAAATTTTTCTAATAGGCATCAATTGCAGCAAAATTTTTAAAATCTTGATCAAATATTCGAATATTCAACATTATGAGTTTAAATAGTCAATAGAATTTTTATCTCAACTTATGATATAGAAAATGATTCTTCAAAGACTTCTCAATATTTTATTCGTTCTTCTTTAAAAAATATTTGAATATGTTTATTTAAAAATTATTTTATTTCTGATATTTTGTATCACGAATGTATGTCTTTGCCAATAAATTTTTTCAAAAATAAACAAGAACTGGAAGATATGTTTAATAGAATACTTTAAATAGAATGCTTGTCAAGATAGAGCATCTACTTATCATTGTGTGAAATTTGGTAAAGAAATGTTTATTTACTGACAATATATGTTAAAAATACTAAATTATCTTTTAATCAAAGTTAATGATATATCTTATCAGAAAATAATAAATAAATAATTTAATAGCGTCTTTCTCACAATTAGAGTATACTTTTCAAGGGTAGGCTATGATAGAAACCAAAAAAAAAATATATAATTATTTTTCTTAAACTAACAAATGCAGAATAAATCATTTGGAGTTAAATTTCAACCGGTTCTGTTAGATCCCTTAGCATGAGATTCATTATTTCTATAAAGATAAAAAAGTAAAATTTAATAAAATTATACTATTTACAAAATCTTATTCAAAATTTTTAAAATACATAAATTATATTAAACGAATATTTTTTCCTTTTCGCAATGGATTTTAACCAAATTTCAGATTGCTTTATTTTAACTATTACGTTATATTCATTCCAATTAAATTTGATATATTAATCTTTTTATTACCTGAATTATTTTAAAATTTTTCGAATGGGCAAAACCAATTTTAAATTAATAGATTAGGAAGTTTCTAAATCAGTCAGTTTCTACCTTAATCGTTTCAGATCTATCAATAAGCAAAAAAAAGCTTTGAAATTTCTTGATTTTTTACATTTGAATCTAACCTTAAAAATATATTATGTTTAAAGAAGTAAACTCGAAACATTTTTGATTAAATTTTCCAAATATAACTTGTCTTTGACATTATTTGATTGTAGATATATGTGAAGTTGTGATTAGTTTATGAAAATTCTATGTAATCGTACAACAAAAATTTCTAAAATTGTTTAAAATCATAAAAGATTGCGCCAATAATAAAATCTGTTACAAATCCAACCAAAAAACCAATAAAAAACTCTCTTCAAATTTTAACACTGAAGTAGGGGCACGCCGACATATTATATAATTTAAATTTGAATTAATCTGAAAATACTTTATTTTTTCAATCAATTCACTGGGAATATTTATCTTGTGATTAGATGTGTTTCTTTAAGTTATAGGAAACAATAATTCAATGATAAATTACTAAAGAATTATATAAGTTAATGATCTATATTTCAAAATCTTATCCTGCATTTTTGAAATCATTGTTTCCTCAGCAAATATATTCGATAAATAGTTTTTAATATTTTTTATTACCGAAATTTGAATATCATTTATTTATTAAAATTATCCTATTTAAATGAGTAAAGATAAAGTTATTTTTTCCAATATATATAAAAGGTCGAGACCGACCAGAATTTTTCAGAATAACTTGTTTCAAATTGCAAGATGATATTATTTTCATATATTTTTAAAAACACTTACGGATGTTTTTTGAAAAATTATTAGGTTAAGGTAGTTCATAGAAAAAATTCACCTATAAATGTTCAATAATAAATTTTAAGAAGATTAACATTGTTTTTTTTCGCATAAAATTTTTATTTGAAAACCAAACATCACATAATAAGGAAATTTTATAGTCAAAGAATTATAAATTTACTAAATTAAGAAATATATTTCTAAATTTAAATGTTGCTAGGCAAGTAAAAATATAGAGGCAGGTTTTAAAAAATGTTTATTTGAGTCATTAAATAAAAAATATTCTCTATGAATTTAAAATTTTCTTTTAAATACAGGCAATAAAAATCAATTTTATCAGTTCATAATATTTTGCATGGTATAGTATAGTAAACAAATTTTAATTAGTAAATAAAAATAATGAATTTAATTATTTTAAATTTTATTCTTAGTTCAAACACAAAAACAGAAGCCAATTAACAAAAAAAATGTCGAAAATTTACTCATAAAAATTTTTTTATAATAATTTTTAATAAATGAGAAATTTTGCATTTTGTACAAAATTCAACATATCTTAATAATTACCTTCTGGTTTGTGATAAATATTTAATATAGTAAACAATCATGTATAACTGCAATGATAATAAAATGAAAAGATATTTGATCTAAAATTGAATTGTATTTCATTATTGTCGCATCCTAAACTTTGGTTTCGTTTATAAAATTTATATTCTTTATGACATTTTATCTCAATAAGGATTATGAAATTAGGTCAGCTAAAATTAATCTTTTGTATTTTCCCTAGAAAACAAATACACTGAGCTTAGAATTCTTCGTAATATACACGTCCAAAACGCACCACAAATACATGGCTACACTGAAAATTTATTTTGAAACGGCATGTACACAAATAAAATTTTTTGTTTTTATTATTTATAGATCTATTTTCGTATGGAACTAATTTATAATTTTTAAAAAGATATCATAAAAATTTCCAGCATGTATTTCCTAAATTTCTTATATCAAAACAGTAATTTTAGATGACGAAACAAATATATTTAATGTAAATAAAATCTATTGTATAGAATTTTTTCAGTATATATAAATTTTGAGATCTTTGACTCAAAAAAAATAATGATTCGAAATCTCCAATAGCACAAATTGCAACAAAAAATTTTCTCAAAATATGTTCGATTTGAACTTTTATTTTTTGAAGATATAGAACATTAAGCCTAGTTCATAATCAAACACGAAACTGAATTTGAAAGATTTAGTTACATTTTTTTTAAAATAAAAAATATCATTATTTTCTTTCAATTTTCATTAAATAATCTATTGTCATTCTTTAAGCTAAAATAAAAATTAATGTTCTATATCTTGGATAGAATTTCATCTAACATTTTATATGAATAAAAAATGGTACTAAGATGATATATCTTCTAAAATATATTTTTCCTAAGCAATTTGATGCATTAATCCCAAATTAAAATTGTTTATAATAATGCTAATAATAATCATTTTAATAACTTACGACATTAATGAAAAATTTTCAGAAAAACATAAATAATAATTTTTAGTAGCTAAAATGTAATTTACTAGAAATATATTTCGTTCTTATATAATAAAAATTAATAAAGCAGGATTCAATAGTTGTCCAATAAGCATCAAATTGTAATGTAATTTCAATTGTTTCAATGCTAAGTTTAGTTGCATTAGAACATCTAAGTAATGTATATCTGGTTTGATATTGTCTAAATAAAAAAATTAATTTACAACTTTAATATTTTCTTAGTAATTGCAAAAGGTTCAAAAATATTTTATCATATTAAATTTAAATTTACAGTTTATTATTATTGGAAATCTTATTTATATAAAATATCGTGGATGATCATAAAAATTTGCAAAACATCAATATAATTTTCATATAAATTTATTTTTTTGTCATTTCAGGATGAAAACGACTTAGATCATTAATTAAACGAATTTTTAATTTATGTTATCTGCCTATTATTTAAAATTATTGAAACTTTATAAAAATATTTTTATTATCACTATTTTAGGGGATTCAACAAAAGATTTTACAATTATTTTAATATTTATTAAGATTTAATCAAAAAACAAAAAATTTATATATTCAGCATATAAATATTTAATCAATTTTATTATAAAAATTTGCAAACCTGTGTTTGTTCTTCTTCGACGCGATCTTCTTTCTAAATATATGTCAGAAATTTTCGTATATACAGAGGGGGAAGTTTTAATATTATAAATTTTAAAATTTTGAGTTAGCAAATAAACTCTATATGTATATTCCATTAGTATACAAATTTTTTTCGAGATATCCAACGGAATTTTTCCAGCATATCTACATCTATCTGAGAATAAAACTTTACTTTCATACGTCTAAATATTATTAGATATAGGCGTGATTTGTGGAGAAGTCACTAATGTTCGACACATTCTATTAAATCAAACATAACATAGTTTTTCATACATATTAAATTTTAGTATTATTATTGCATTTTTAAAATTAATACTAAATCAATATCATGAAAACTACTTATATCCACTTTTCAGAGTATTTAAAATAATTTATTTAATTTATCAGAATCTCTATCCAAAATAATATTCACGAAGTAATATCTTGATTAAACTATTGTTTTTAACATTATGAAAATAAATTTTCAAATATTTTTTGTATAAAATTGTAATATAAAAAAATATATATTGTTACTTGATTAATTTATAGTGGCTCTTTGCTTAAAGGTTTGCTCTATGAATATATTTACTTTTAGGTAAATAAACGCAAATAAATAATTTTTTTCGGGATATATGATGGCTTGTGACTACTTTGAAAGTAAAAAGAATTAAAAAGTTATTTTACCTTTAATAAATAGTAAAATTGAGTATATCTTTTAAAATAGTTCAAAAATCTGGAATCATAATTATTTGAAATAAATTGAAAGGAATCGATCTACATTATTACCTCTCCAGAGTTCAAAATTTCGATATTTTCAATTATTTTTTATAAAAAATCGTAAAGTACAGTTCATAAATCAATAAAAATACAATTAAATTATTCCAAATAAAGGAGAATTACAATCAATTTATTACTTAGAATTTTTACTTCTAAGTTACATATAATCAGCATTTTTCAAATGTACAGACAGCACATAAATTTCAATATATATTTTTATTAAATTCAATCGAAAAAGGCATCAATTCTGTGAATTAGTACTTCCCAAAAAATCAATTCCAGATGTTTTTTAATCACGGATTTATTGAAAGCATTAATGTAAGAATTTTTTCATGGTAAAATTTAAACTGAATTTATATTACATACTATGTGAATTAGCTTAATATAAAACCTAAAATTTACAATGAACTCAAAATAAAATCAGTTAAGATAATTAATAACCACTGAATTTTTACTATACCAAAAAAATTACGTTAATAATTTTTAGAAAAAATAAATATTTTACTTTTTTCACCAATGTTAAGGATTTATATTACAAATGAAAATCTATTAAAAAATAATTACAACAATATAATCACGGATAGGTTAAAATTAACAAAAATTTATCGAAAGAATTTTCTTAATATCTCATGTCTATAAAATTAAACCAGAACCGATTAACGTATGGTCGGTTCTATTCCCACTATAAAATATATAAATGAGCTAATTTAATAATTAAAGTAAAAAAAAATGTGAATGCTAAATAAAAAAGTATGCAGTGTTGATTCAATAATTTCCGTAATATTTTAAATTTTTGTTTAACCATAATGAGATTTTATGCGTTGAACCCCTTCAATACCAACATAGAAAACATTTGTAAATGTGTACCAATGTCACTTTATTGAGATTTGTATTTGAATATATATTTTAAGGGATATGATTTATTATGAATCAGTTCATATTCCGGTAAAAACTACCGATTTAGAAATATCTCCGAAGCTTGTTTTCAGAAAAACGTTTTTTTCATTGTACAAAATAAAATTGTTTGTGGTCACTATGTCTCATAGATCATTGTGATAAGAAACCAGTACATCTATAAATTAAAGGTTTTTTATTTCAACTAAATATATTTTGACACAAATTTTCATTATATTAAATATATCCTTTGAATTGAATTTTTAAAAATATATTTTTGAAATCTTCGTGACCTTAAATATGAGATGAATATGATTTTATTATTCCAAGATCTATTACCATTTTTTTAATACAAATATTCGTATATTTTTTGTTTAATGATTTTTATTAATAATTATTCCGATTTTTGTAAATAGTTTAATAGCTTAAAAATATTTCCGGTTATAAATAAGGACAATCTAATATCCAAAATATAGCAAAAAGATACTTAGAACTGACACATAAATAACTAAATAGTCAATCCCGAATGGAAGAAAAATTATTATGAAATTTTAAATAATGATTCGTTCTTAAAGGACAATAAGTTACTATTTTTATATAATTATTTTTTGGATTTAAAATATTTTAATTTTAAAAATTAAAAAATATTAATCAAAATTAAAAATAAAAATGTTTTTCATGAAAAAAAAACTTATTGTCAATTTTTTGAAAATATTTATAAAATCTTTAAAAAAATTAATATTATTAATATATACATGTAAAGAATGTATTTATCCTTTTTAAATGTTTCACCCGTGTTTAAATATTTTCTTCTTTATTGAGAACTGAATTTTTTCCTTGAATTTTTTAAAGAAACTTCAGCTTATTTTTAAATTCAAAAATTTTAGCTAAGATCACATCATTAACCCTGGAATTAGCCAAATTGGGATTAAAAATTGAGGTTATTTGTTTAAGTTGAAACAAAATATAAATTTTATAAGATTTAGACAATTGATATTTATAATATACCAACGTATTTTATTATATTAATGTAAATATCTTAAAAAATATTTTTTACACAATATTAAATAAGAAAACTCATATTCTAAATGAAGTCTTGTTTAACTTGATAAATAAAGTAGGCAAAATAGAATTCCATGAATTTCCCAAGAATCCAATTACATTATTTCAAATGTATAATAACAATATTAAAAATGCGAAACTTAATTTTTTAAAAATATATATGCAAATGAGTAAACATAATTTAAATGTTTTTTTTAATTCGATAATAAGAACTATGATTTTAAAATGTATCGATTAATATCATCATTCATAGATAAAAATACATCTTATTATAAATTTTTAAATATCACTGTATTACATTTAAATTAAAATTCTTTAAACTAAAAACTTAAGTGTTCTTTGGAACAAAATACTCTTTTTGTATAAAAGAATTTAATTATTAGTCGATAATGTTAGAAATTTTTTGAAATATATTATATAAAAGCAAACTTGTTTTATCTATATGTATTTATATTAAAAAAATAGGTTTCAACAACTTATTTCATGTTATATTTAATTTAAAATTACGAAAAACATCCTACTTTAATAATTTAGGCCTTGAAAATTTACCAGGCAAAAATTTGAATATTAATTAATTTTAACAAAATCCTATGATTCCTTAATACATATAATGAATATATCTGGCAAAAATTTATTTGTAATAGCGCTTTTCTTTATTGATTTGCTGTTTATGGATATAAAAGCTTAATTTTAATCTAAATATTAAATACATAATTAGAAAGCTTCAAAATATAAATTCATCATTGCTAGAAGAATATTAAACTTAATATTATTTTATTTTATTTTCATCGGTTTATTTAAGTTAAAAAATGTATTTAAATAATAATTATATGGTTATTAATATTTTTATCTCTGCTTATTGAATTATGATTATTGTCAAGTTTCAAATGGAAGAATAAACAATTCTTCACGATCTATATTGCCAGGAATAAAACAAGCATAGCGTCTTTAATTTCCGATTAGTTGAATGCAT
>LDMZ01037835.1:0-13054 GCA_001455285.1 Sphaeromyxa zaharoni | reverse complement strand
TTTTTTGGTATGAATGGTAATAGCATCCTGTACTTATACAATCCTGCTCTTACCCGGCCGACAATTAAAATTTTATTACAAATTTCTGGCATTGATTGTTACATCACTAATGTCTAACCTATAATTATTTTTTAGATTTTCTTTTAAAATGGATAATTATTTGTGAAAAATTACGTTTAAACCCTATATAGTGTCAAAAACACGTAAGTGTGCTGATTGTCAAGATAAAGACTAGCATCTACACTTGTTTAATAGCTATCAAGTATATAAGATACCCATAAGAATCATTTTTTTATTTATCGATAAAATCTTATTTTTACACTTATACATACTAAAGATGATTTGATAAAATATTCTATCATGAGTTGAGAAAGAAATATATGCATCGGAACGTTTAACAAACAAATAGGTTTATAAATTAATAAAAAGATAACAGATCTACCTATGTTGAATTTCACATTAATTATCGCTCCTTAATAAGTTTTTACATTTAACTAAAACAAAAAAGTACTTCAAAAGTTCGGATTAGCGTATTTCTCGTCAATAAAGCAACGATTCATACGAGATTTTTAATCAGTACCTGTAGACCTATATTATTCCTAATATTTTTCAGTTGAACCCACTAAATTGTAATAAACTATTTTGTTATTTGTATTTTAGATTAAGCGGATTTCATTTTCCTTGATATAAATAATTTTTTTTAAAAATTCGGAATGAATTAATAATATTTTAAACGTACAAGCGGTAAAAATTTATACTAGTACATAAAGAGAATATAGCGCTGTTTTAGATCAGTCCTTACATTTATCTGTATTATTGTTGATAAGTGTAACTAATGCTTGGTCAAAAACATGTAATACCTTTTATATGATATGAAAATTTTTTAAGCAGCTCAGTTAGTTCGATTAGTTATTGTTTTAGGAACAGTTCACTGATAAACTCTAAGTAACGATTAATTTTTGCGCAATAATAAAAAGCAGTCTCCGATTCCAGGACGCATATCCCTTATGAATGGTTGAAAGCTAGATTTGATTTCCTTTTTCAAGAATCGGCAAGCGATACAATCAGTTAGCTCTACAAAGAAGAAAAAAGGCCAAAACTATAACGAAACTTAAGTAAAGTGTTCAGAAATGTTATATTTGCAACGTCATCGAGTCTAAAATGGTTTAGAACTTACCGGAACCATTTTTAAACCATCCAGAGCGCTATTTTTAATGAAAATAATTTCTATTTTAAAAATTAGTTTAGTCATTTCAAAATCACCGGATGAGGTAATATTTTTAAATAGTAACGTTTTAAGATCATGAAAACTTGTAACGGCACAAATCACAGCAAACAGACTAAGCTAATGGAATAATTTAGTGTTATTTCTTTTGATCGTATTTACATTTAATAACTCGTAAGGATAGAAAAATTAACAGGTTTAAAAATTATACAACTGAAAAGCATATAACATAACCTAACTTATTATCTAGCCTAATAAAGTTTATATATCATCTTCATTTAAAAAATCCGTTCGATTAGGTACATAACTAAATCCATCGAAGGGATTATCACCATCGTCTGTGCCAGCAGTGAGAGGATTAATTCCTCTTTGATCAACTGAGGCTGAATCATATAATAAAAATCAAATTTAAAAACCGGTAACTTCTTCTTGAACAAACTCTTGATCAATATTACTCAAGTCCATTTCATTTTTCTAAGTGATATAGATATAGCAAATAAAAAAGTTACAACACCAGGATTAAATGGAGGCTTAATTTTTTTATGATAAAGATCATCCCAATCAACAGAACGGAAGAAAGCGTGTGACTTAATCTCTCCCTTGGCAAGAGTTAAGTCAATAGGTAAAAAATACAAAATCAGTAGGGCCAGATCCTAACCTTTTTGTTCTATCCTTTTGTAAGAACTTATTCATTGATGACAAAAAAACAAAAAACAAAAACCCCTTCAAGTATAGACTTTGAAACTACGGACATATGGAGTTTAAATTTGGGAGGATTGTTAAGAATATTATCATACATTTCAGTCATGTCCCTACTATAGAAAGGAGGTAGCCCAGATAACATTTCAAAGAGCACACAACCATAACACCACCAATCAACTGATCTGTCATAAGGTTGTTTCAGTAGTACTTCAGGTGCTAAGTATTCAGGAGTTCCACAAAAAGTGGTTGTAGTTTGGTTAGGAGCAAGGCACTGCTTTGCAAGACCAAAATCAGTTAAGACAATATGTCCTTCTGAATCTAGCAGAATATTCTCTGGCTTTAAATCTCTGTAAATTATATTGCAGCTGTGTAGATATCCAATGGCTTGACCCATTTCGGCTGCATAGAATCTAGCTCTAGCTTCCGAGAAGCACTTTTCTCTTTGCAAATGGAAAAACAATTCACCCCCATTAACATAATCCAGCACGAAATAAAGCTTATCCGGGGTTTGGAATGAATAATTTAATGAAACAAGGAATGGATGCTTGACGTTTTGTAGCAATACACTTCGCTCTGCCATTATATGCTTTGTTTCATTTCTTTTAAGTATCAGATCTTTGTTAAGAACCTTCACAGCATAAAATTTCTGTTCCACATTATGTTTGGCTAAATACACCCTCCCAAAACTACCTTTTCCAATTACTTTTAAGAAGGTAAAATCTGTTGGTTGTGCCCTGAAGATATTTCAATTAGAAAACCAAAACTTACTTAGGATTATCAGAATCACCCAATCCATAATCAATATCATCCTTAGTTTCCTGTTTCAGTAAAATGAATAACAATATAGAATTACATAACTAGTATAAGAAGCCGAAGATCCAGTCTTGCTGGACTGGGAAGGGTTTTTATTTGAATCGATACTAAAAAATGACTTAATATCGGGGCTAATAAACATGACAAAATTGTTCCTTTAATTTACTTTATATCAAGATTTTCCGCAGCTGACAATCTTTGAAGAAAATCATTAAGCAAATTGCATCTATATCGAACTAACTCTAGAGAGGTAATAAATATAAAATTCATATAGAATACCTGGCTCAGACTTTGCACTGAAGATTTTCTTATGAGGAAGTTTAACATTTTGAAGTTGCTGTGGATATACTTTTTTAATCTTTAAAGTTAAAAAAAATTTGTAATAGAATACTTTATCTAATAGTGAGGAGAAAGCGGAATATCTATGAGAAACATGATAAAAAGAGTCACCACATTTAACACTTACGGTGTAAACCTAAAAATTATCAAGTTAGAGAAACAAAAATATTTTTGAAGTTTATTTTAGATCTTAAACTTTATAAAAATTGCAAAAGAATGATCAAAGATGAAAGTACGCATCTTAATTGCTTTTTGATGAATAGTTGTATATGGCACGCGTTTGATAAGAATAGAAAGTAAGGATTAACTACTCAAAAAGATTTAATTAAGGAACGGATAGAAATAAGACGTGATCAAGTATTGATGCTTCCTCGAAAAGCTCTAATTTAAAAATGAGCTAAAATTCAACAAAATCTTTCAGCAGTGTAAAATGTAAATTGAAAAAATGATAAACAATAAACTCTGATACAATTAAAAGCATGTTTCCAGATCAGTGCTATTCAGAAACTTAGGGCGTATTTTGTCCAGAGAATCAAAAATTCCAAATTTTATACATATTTTAATAGTTTTAAAGGAACACTGAGTCAAGTTTGAATTTTTAAGTAGGCTTAGTATAATAAATTTTTACCTTATCAATGCTATGATATTACGTTAAAGAGAAATTGATAAGGAAGCTCGTGATTTTCATATCGAGTCTTGTTATATGATTTAAATAATTCCAACTTATCGTAAGAACGGATAAATATTAAACATAAAATTCTGGTTAACAAATAAATTTTTACAAACCGTATATTTTTTTGACTTTTCTTCACGATTCTCAACCTTCTCTAACAAGAACAAATATTCACCACCTTCTTTTTCCATAATGTTACCTCTAACAAAATATTTCTAAGAGAACATAAAAATATATCTGGCGTAAATCGCCTTCACTCGCAATTGACCGAGATCAACGCCTATATACGCAGCTGGGGGTGTCGTCATAATGTGAATTTTTGTAATTTATCTTTTTTAACTTTTTTGGAATGTGTTTTAGATTTGGAATACCAAACAATGTGGTTCAAAAATAAAAATTAATCCGATTTAGTCACCCGACTATGTATTTAGCTTGTTTTAATGTGCTTATTTAATGTACCAGTGTTTAAAAATTATATGTTGGCTTCGCTGAAAAAGATAAGCAAATTTTGATTATCTATCAACCTATGAATCGTGTCGCGAAGCCTAAATTCAGAATATAATCATTTACTGATTGTCGATAATCATGCCCTTCGATCTATTCTTATTGTAAGTGTATTTATAAATTAAAGAGATCGCATAACACTTAATGATTCTGATTCCTTGAATTTTCTATGTATTTACGTTCTTCCTAACAGTTTCGGATTAGTATGACCTTATTGAAAGAGATGGAATACATCAGCTTGACTACTTTACCTCTGGTAGTATCGATTATTCCCTCGGATGATCTATACTTAAAAATACAATACCAACTTGGAGAATTTTTAATACCAAAATTTAAAAAAACGCAGAGAATTATATCTTTACAGAGAGCTGATTTTAAGACTTTTATAATATATCTATCCCGTGGAATTTTTAGTAGGCATATCTACCATTTAATAGTTTAAGTTTTTTAATGTAGAAGCCGTTCAATGATTATTACAAATTATGTTTAGATACTTATGGTTTTATAACAACTTAAACTGTAATATATCAAGTTCCAATTTACGAATTTTATTCTATCATTTTATTCCTGGTATTAAAAGTGGTTTAAAATTTTTGTTCAAAAAGAAAAGAAATATTGAATTGTGTTATTTGATGCTCCTACATTTCTCTGCAAATTTACTAAATGTAAAATAGATCCTATATAAAGTAGTAAAACTTTAAATGATAATGTGTTACTATTTTTTGACTATTTTAAGTTCAAGCCAACGTAATTATATATATATAAGCTTATTTGATATATATATATATATATATATATAAATAATACCTTGGATTAAAACATGTTTCTTTATTTAAGAAACAGGATATCCATCTTGCATCGAAAAAAATTATTTTATTTTTTTTAACCGGAAAGTATTTTATCGATCGATTGCTATACTGATATAAATCAGTTTGCTTAAAATCGGTTTCACTTATTTTTTTATAAATTATTTGTATCTATCTTATTTTAGAACATGATTTAGAAATATACATGTACGGATTGGAAAATATTTTTAATGGATTTATTAATTAAAGACGATAGTCCAATTATCAAAAATTCCTTGGAATAAAATATATCATATGACACATGATCATATATTCCAAACTTATCAACACTTAAATTTTTATTCTATACGTAAAGAAAGTTGAATTAGTAAGTAAATAACATAAAAAAATATGAGGACATAAATTTGTAGAGAAAGGAATATAATTTAAAAACCCGCTAACATAAATTGTTCATATAATCTTTCTTTAATTTGTGATAATATTCAATTTATGTATCCATAATGAGAAAAAAATTAAAAGCTTGATCCCAAAATTTTTGTAGCTTTTAAATATATTGTATGAATTGAAAATTTTAATCTATGAAATATGAATAATTCAGATTTGTAAATACTAAAGTAATCTAGAGGAAGTGATTTAAAAATTAAAGATAAATATGGAAAAAAATTTGATTACACATTTATTACAAAAGACAATTATAGGAACTTTATTTTAAAATATTATCTGTTGCCTCAATAATTTATCAAAAACACTTTTTAGCACTGATATTCCGAGAGATAAAAAGCACATGAAAAAATTTTATTATTACACAATATAATGGAACAGATTAAAGATAGAGAACTAATATGTTTTTACTCAAATAAAGAACCATTTTTTTTATATAAAAAAGTGTAAAGCTGCTTCACTAAGTGTCTGAATGAACGAAAACTTAAAAATAATATTTATATTATTTTGAACGCAGTTTCCATTCCTGACTAAAAAGTTGCATATTCAGAGTGACATTGGTATCTTAAATATAAAAAAATAAAGGTAATTGATCAATAACATTTTGGATTTTTGATACCTTTTCTTAGATTAGAAGTTATAGTGCATTAAAAATAATTTTCCTGGAATCAGTTTAATTTCTATATTTAAATTATATCCCGACTCTTTTACATTCGATTCATACTTCTAGAAAACATCGACACTTCAAAAATATTTGTTATTATTTTTATATTATAGCAATACCACTTATTTAATGAAGGCGATAAAGTCGGGAAATATGTAGATACATATATTTGATTACTCATAATTATTTATTACTCTCTATACATTAAAAATATCTAATATCTCGAGAACTCTTCGTTATGCTCAGTCAGCGAAAACCCGAGTTGTTTTGATTTCTATATCAGGATCTCTTTAGATCCAAATTGGTACACCATGATATAAAATCACTCATATTTGTTTTATAACAAAATATAATTTTATGTATTTTCTATATTTAGTTAAATATTTTCACGCTTTTTTTGCCTCGAATTTATTGATACCAAAATAATTTTAGATGGAAATACTTTTGTATAATCAAAAAAATTTAACTGCAAGAACAATATTCCATAATAGAATGTTGAATAAAATTTCGAAAATATTCTGATATATATCCCTGTAACATTTCAAAAATTAATTTTCCATCTAAATTTTAAATAAAATACTAAAATTTTATTTTCACTTAACTCAATCCAGACATTGCAAATTTAAAAAGTTTTTTATATTACATAAATATTTTAAAATGATTATTTATGTTTTCGATTTTATATAAATCTTGGCTTGTATTTATTAGCCCCAATTTCATGACAATCTAACATGGAAGATAATGTACTACAATAAAATAAATCAGAAACTAAAAAAAATATTTTATAAAATGTTTAAATCACTGAAATCTGGTTATTCTAATTTGATATTTCACTCAATGGTTTAGTTCTGAAACATAATCACGGCAGGAACAACAGTTTTTCCAAAGAAATGCCCTTTTAAATATTTTTTTCACTTCTAGCTTTTGAAAAATGAGTTCAACATATAGGAGGATATAAAAGGTGCGGCTTTTTCTTAGAAAATCACTTTATACAATTTAGTTAACCAGAGCCTACTTACAATTCATCGAACTGCTGTTTTGCTATATATAAAAAATTTAGATAAAGCATAAGTTCTTTATTTTAGAAGATTAATCTTACGTTGAGTTTGCTGATATTTTTTAGTTTTTCTTTCATTTAATGCATCGTGATTAAGTCACAAAATAGTTTTAGACGCTGGGTGAATTGCTAAGTTAATTTTTTGCAAAAAAAATAGGAAACTAATTAAATACTGATCTAGAAATATGTAACTGTGGGAAGGAATCGAATAACCAATTTTTTAGGATTTCGGTTTCACTATGGCTTGTCGGATTAAAGCTGTAAATATCAATGCTGTAGAGGTGTGTTTCAAAAAAAAATTTTTCGCTATTTTTTTATTCTATTCTATCAGTGTTTTTTTTATCACATTTTGTGCCCTATAGTGAAATAATAGAGGGGAGTGGTAATTTTAAACACTAATGAATTTTTATTTTGTTTTTAACTGTTAAAAATTTATGTAATTAGACTTCCCATTTTTATTAATATCGTTATTTTAAGTATTGTGATCTCAAATTTAATTAATATCAATTGAAAAATTGGTCTTGACTAACAGCAATTACTTTTTCTATTGGAATACCTATAAATAGAATATCAGATAAGGAATAAGATTTAATAGTAATTAAAATAATTGTATTCAAAGATAACATAACTCTAAAATTTTAATGATTTTCAAAATGGACAGAAATAATTAGACTAGCCAATCTTATTCATGCAAATTTTAATTTCGTTAATATATTATCAAAAAATATATTTATATACATATATATTTAAAAAGAGATCTTGTATCCTATACATATGTGACCCGCTGGTATTAAATGTTATTTAATTTTCAAACCTACAACTACTAGACTCATTGAATGTAAGTTATTTTGTGTTTTTTGTGGAACAGAGAGAGTTTTTTCCCACTACATTTATAGGTACTGGCTTTCTCCAAAACCATATACATCCGATGAATAATTCTGTAAGATTAGGCAAACAAAGGTACATCAATATCGGATTTACATTATTTGTTTCAGCAAAATTCCCTTTGAGATTGAAAAGAGAGTAACTCTACACTATGAAATAATTAATCCTGTTGATAATAAAAAAATGCATTGATTCAAAAGAAATATATATTTTTAACATTTTGTAGAAAAATATTTTGGCTATATTTTATATTATTAAAACAACAAAGTCGATTAAACATCATTTTTATTTTGGAAAACCCAGCCAATCTTTTCTGATAATTTTAAATTTCGTAGGTATTAAAGGATTCAGTTATAGCGGGTAAACTTCTCCGTAAAACAAAATTTGGTTCTTACTACAGTAACGCATTTATAGTCCAAGGTGTCTTTTAATATCTGTTCCCCTCACCCAACAATCAAAAGGTACAGAAACATCTTTATTACGCGTTAGTTGATTTATTAGGTTGAAGCCGTTATTTAATTAATTTTATATTTAGTACAATTTTATTGCACTTGTTTTAATTCATTATATTACAAAACGTGTTTTCTATTTCAAATATGTATAAAAATTTTTAATTTAATTATTACTGATTAGAAACAGTTAACAAAAATTACCCTTTAAATCAGCAATGAAATACTTACTAAAATTATAGCCATTAATTGTATTATTTTAGCATTGATTATATACCTATTTTAACAATAAAAAAGCATAAATATTCAATACCTTTCAATAAATTTAAGAGAATAATTTGATTACTCTTTTTCATATTGATTTTAGTTATCAATTTATATATTTATATTTTAGTGAAATACCTGAAACAATAGTTTTATTCGGTTAGAAATTTTCAAATTAATATTAATCTACTTGATCCAAGTCAATCTAAATTAAAATTTATCAATTAAATGGCTAGATTAACAATAAAAAATCATAGGGATCTCTAACCACATCTCCATAAAACACAGTTAAATTGTTTTCATTTTTTAAATATTTTTTAAACCTAATCATTCTTAACTTGTACGGGGAATAATTAAAAAATTTTTTTGAATTAATAATACAATGTTATTCATTTATTCTTTGAATTAATCGAATATTTGAAACTAAATAAATTATATTCGGCAAGAAAATTGATTATACAAGTTTGTCTATCTACAGATGAGTGTTTTCTTCTTAAATCAAAATTATTGATACACAGCCTCGTTATATCGAAACTTATCCACACTTATATATTCTATTGTTTATTTGAGATTAAAATATATTCTTCCGGATATGTGAAAAAAATTTTATAGATACCTGTAAAATAACCTTACTAATAAAATTCAACAGGAAATATTATATAATATAAAGTAATTATATTTATATCCGGCTATATGGCTATGAATAGCAGAAAACGTATGTGAAATTGGAGTTTTTCTCTCTTTCTATTGCAATTTTATTTAAATGATTATTCGATGGTGATTATATAATGTAAAACTAAATTAATGAATCAAAATGTTTTAGATTTTTAGTGCTTATTCAATGAATTTTTTTTATTTTCGAGAATAAATAATACAAATGATGAAAGAAACACTTAAACAAATTTATACTTGTGCTTTGAAACAGATTATAGAAACAATAAATAAAAACCCTTTTATAAAATAGGATTTAAAAAATTTTGCCTTTACTGTATTATATATATTTCGAATGATGAAGAATCAGTTTTAAGCATTCAGTAGGAAATATATTTCATTTCAGCGTTATTAAACTGACTAATATAGTTCATAGGTATCATTGTTGAATACCGATTTCTTGTTATCAAGATTTAATTCTAATTGATAAAAATAATGGATACATACAAAATTAACTTTATTGAAAAATATGCTCATGAGAATTTTAAAAAATTGTTGCAATCAATACATCCAAAAGTTATAATATATATAAACTTGGAATAGATAACTAAATTCTGTATGACTTAAACATTTGAAATATTGATGAAATACTACTATGTACGTGAATTGATTTCGGTCGGCATTTTTGTTGTTTTCATTTTTTGTTAATGAAAATATGATTGATACACATTAGCTACACTAAATTCCTCTATTTTGATTTATTTGTTTTAGAGTAAAAACTAAAATTTTCCGATTAAATATAATATAACAAGGTCTATTCTATTAAGTGCAATATATAGCGTTTAATCGATTGTAAATCATTGTTTTTTGCATTTTTTTAAAGTTAAATATATCCAAAAAAATATTTTGAAAAACTTTATTGATATTAAGACATTAGTTATAACTGTATAGTTCTATAATTAATATTAAACAGATTCTTTGATCGATGGAATATCATTTGGTCAGAGCAAGATATGGAAACTTACAATAAAATTTTATTTATTATATGTTGTTTTTTACGTTATATTTTGGTATATTAAGGCATATAAAATATAATGGATAACTAATATTGAAAAGAGTGGAAGAAAAGTTAACATAAAATTTGTTGTTAATTGTCATTCCCTGAAATATTCTTTCTGTCATACAAAATCCAATGGAATAACATTCAAATAAACATAATAGACTCCTTAAAAAGCTTTTATAGAAAACAAGTTTTAGGAAATAATTGGTTACATTTTGCAATTTGAATATCCTTTTTTTTGAAAGTTAACAAAAGAAGAAGCCATCATAGGCATAGTGAAGATTAAAAATTCTTGTTAAATATTTTTATAACTTTCATTTATTAAAATTATTTGCTTGGAAAAAATATTTACTTATTATTTCTCAGTATTCTTAAATTTCAAAATTAAGTGTCCTGTAACGTCATATTGGAACGTCTGGTTTTTATACATTAATAATTATTTTGGTTGTAAAAACTTTATGTGTATATGTACATGTATATATATATATTTATTTATTTTATGATCATATTACAGAAATTTAAAGAAGGAAATGTTTTATCTAAAAATATTATCTTTTTCAGGAATAAGAATATTATGTATCAAAGATCTCGATCAATATACTGTATACATGGCTCAGAGTAATTAAATATCAAAAATTTCTCGAGGTTTCCAATTTCTTTTTGGGATAATTATTTTTGAAAAAACTATAATACTTAATTAAAATTTATTTGAATTTATAACTATAAAATGGCAAATTTTTTTTTTGAAATCTTAAAAAAACTGAAATAAAAATTAGTAAATATAAAGTTAATTGATTATTGAAGTCTAGAATTATAACCCCTTTTTCAATTTGTGTTTTTGGAAGTAACGTTAATTCTATATCATGTTTATTTATTCCAAATATTTATTGCGTTGACAAATATTTGGCCATTTTTTTGATAGAAATGTAAGTATTAAAAAACTAAAAATTTGAACAAAAGGTAGAAAGCTGAAAAATGTAATCATGCCAATATATCGCGTGATAATTGGTTTAAATCTTTATTTCTCAAAGTAATTATAATTTCACATGCCATACTATTAGAAAAAATTGGAAGCTCTTATGGCACCAAAAACGATCTATATAAGTATATTTAAATTATTTTTTAAATCATCATAAAACATTCAACAAGATCGTCATTATAATGTTTATATTGTGGATTAAAACATATTTTAGTGCTTTGTTATCAGTTTGAATATGTTAATGTTGAATATATTTATCCGTTTTAGCAATATTTTTAGCTAGTAGGTACCATTTTATCTCCTTGAGAAAGGATGTTTGGGCAATTATATAAATATGTATGAAATCATGGAAAAGATACATTCTGGAGAGAATCCTGTGTGGATCATCGTTAATTATTAATCTAACTTTTCGAAATCTAAATTAATAATTCAGTATTACTCTGTTGATTTGAAATTTACATAAATTATGAAAGCCTAGCATTTTGTATAGACCCATAAATATAAGTACTGAATAAAACCTTTCTATTGCTAAAAGAAACAATATTACAAATCGTAATCATGAAATAATATATTTTTTGCAGCCAAAATTTATGTTATATCACAGAAATTCTCAATAACATGATATTATTGTAAATTAGAATACTAAAATCTGGTAAAAAAAATTTGTTATCAGTGTTAACTTGGTAAATTCATTTTTTGGAGTTAATACTTTCTTGTATAACAATTTGATGGTTGGAAAATTTTTTTAAATTTTGATAAGTTTTAGAATTAACATAACTTATTCAAAGGTGTAGAAACAAGAATAAAAAGTTATTCAAACTTAACTACAAAACTTATTAGTTTATGAGGCTATTTTGAGAAAACCTCGCACCCTAGAGTCAAAAAGATTTATGAAAAACTGCTTTAGAAGGATGTTTATCTGATTAAGATAAATCATTGAATATCTGTTTATATAATTTCATGCTTATTTTTTTAATTTTTAATTTACATGCGTCATAATATCCGCAATAAAAAACTGGATAATGCAAATGACTTGAATATGTGTTTAACTTTCTAAAAAATATCACAGACAAAATATTTTTTTAACGATTCATCATATTATATAGAAACAGATATATAGATAAAAATTAACACGGAAACACGATACGAGGATGGTATTGAAATCCTCAGTGGATAAAAATTATTTCCGATGTTACGTTGAAAATTGTAAATTCTATGATACTTAAATTGCAGTAAAAAAATTATGATTGTTGCGCTCAATAAAGAATATGTGTAAATTTTTGTTGCCTTGGACATGTAAAGATGGAGTAAGAAGATGGATCTATCTTTAATGAGGTGAAAAGATTAAATTATGCTTCAATAATTTTGGATATAACATAAAGGATGTACACTCTTTATAAGTGTTTATTTCTTTCTAACAGGAAAATTCGAACAGTAATGAATGATTTTTAGATCTTGTTAACACGTGTGTAATTTTAATAATAATAATAATAACTAACCGCGCGCACGCCGCCCTAATCTTATAATCTAACCGTCTCTAAT
>LDMZ01037807.1:0-13006 GCA_001455285.1 Sphaeromyxa zaharoni | reverse complement strand
TCCACTTTTTTTTTAGACACACTGTATGTTTCAATTAAAAACTTTTACAATACATCCGAGTTTCTAAACGCTGGAGCATTTAAAACACGGAGTAGTTGTTCTCTCATAAATTACAGTAAAAGATCAATTTGAAAATTGTAAATACAATAATTTTTCTCCTCTTTACTTGTTTAAATTGAAAAAAATGAACAATTGATGAAATTTACTAATTAATTTATTGATTTGTTTGGGGATTAGCTACAACTCTGTTATCAACACGCCATTTTTCGAAATAAATTTTGGATAACATGTAGAGCAGTGGTCCCCAACCTTTTTTACATCGCAGCACACCTATCACAAAAAATGAATTTTGTCTACTCATGAAGCCCTTTATGCAATAAAATGATGTAAAAGAAGACCATATAAGGAGAATATTTAATCAATCATGTTTTTATTGGTCTTGCTAAAACCTTAATTTACAATATCTATGATTTACAACATTTAAATATTAAAGAAGAATTATCTACAAATAATCTTATAAACGTGATATAAAGATGCTATAAAGCATAACAACGCTTACCAATTAGTATACAAGAAACGTTTAGATTCCGGAAATTTAGTAATTTTGAATTGCGCAAGGTCATCATAATTAAGAAATTCAATGTCTCCATTAAACAAAATAAAATGTCCTTTACCAATTATCTCTTTACTGCACAGCGATTGGGAATCACTAATGCAGAGTTTATTGTTGTAACCTCGAACAAATATTAATTACAACTAAATTGAATAAATCGTTATAAATAATCTATGTTTTCAAAGAAACCAACCTTTTAAAAATATGGAAAATCGTTTCCATTTATTTTTTCTTAAACTACCTGAAAATTAACTAATTCTATGTAAAAAATTAATAATAATTTATAGCCAACTATCAACTTTTGATTTTTTTAAATTATTGAATGAAAAACTGGGAAAGTAAATATTGCCTGGGCAAGTGCGGCTTGAAAGCCCTATGAATGACGACATAAAATGAATTTTCAAGCTGAACTTAGATTCATGATAAAAAGAAGGTATTATTTTTCATAATATACTTAGAATTTTTAAACTCACATCTGAATTTAATTTTTCGTGCCTTTCAGCCTAATATTATCACGTCAAGTAACTTCTGAGTATAAAAGTTGAAATGAATAAAAAAAAGTTTGAAAGAAAGGGTGGTTCGTGATAGATTTCTTGTTTAGTTTATTAAGGCACAAATAGCGTTAATCAGAAAACGGTAGCAATATATGATATAACTGCTAGTTTTAATGAACATAGTTTATATAAAAGTTTCTAACAAGCTACTTAAAATTATAATCTACCATTTAAAAATGGAACTCATTTTGAGGAAGCTATATGTCCTATAATATTCTAAGAAAATATATAAAAATTACCAAAACCTTTAGTCCAATTTGAATTTGTCCTCGATTTACCTATAGGAAGTCAAGATAAATAAAACACAAACGTTTATGTAATTTATAATTTCCTTAGCAATATCTCTTATATCGTTTTCAGGCATTGAGGGAGTACAAATCATATAGAGCGAATAATTTGCCTCTCTCTATAGGAATCATATTATGATAAATATCGAGATACAATACTAACACAACATTCAGAATTACCTCTTAAGACATAAAAAGGAATACCTTTGTTTTGATGAACAAGTTTTACGTAAAGTTTTCGGAGTCTAGTATTAAGAATTATTTTTTATATTCAGTACTACCTTTCAAAGGAATTTTTGCAACAAAACGAATCGGCAATTGTGGAAGCTACTAGTTGATGAATGGGTTTGGTCAGCATAACGTAAACAAAATGGATAAGATATGGATTTTTAAAGTTCTTCACTTTAAATCAATACTTATTGACAATAAAAAATAAATGAACCCAAGGAAATTGTTGGCGGAACCATGTTGCTACAGATCTCATCGTATATTTTATCATTCTTAACCTCCTACAAGTTTTTATAAAAATACAAACATATATAACCTTAATAAACTGTTCTTTGATACCTGACATTTTCAAGAGTCCGTCTTTTGAGCTGCAAACTAATATCAGGTAGGAACTACAATCTGGGGTGAAAGGAGAGGCATGAAGATAAAAAAAAGAGCTAACAAACTAAACAATCGTTATAGTATTAAAACTTTTCACAAATATGAGGTATACAAAGTGGCATCCATAACTCGATCGACTTTTTCACCGATATGGATTGCATGATCGTTAGTATCAAGTATATATCTAAATAAGTAAAAAAAGATAGATGAATATATCATCATAAAACATTACCTTGGTAATTAAATTCAATATTTTTGAGTGGTATATATGAAATAAGACTGGATGTGTAAAAGAGCAAAACCGCAACTAGTTCCTATATTTCGATTAAAAAGGCATTAATAAAAATATACTTCTGATTCCAGTTTTTGAAATATAGATTTAATATCTTTTCGTACATTTTTATTTATTCTTACCACAGATATCTAAAAAATTTCTGAAACTAAATAATATTGATTGATATAAAGATTTCTTTATCCGTTATTTTTACAGTTTTCATTAAATTTTTATGCTATAATATTAGTTAAATATAATGCATCCGTGTAATTAACTAGAGTATTAAATTTAATTAGTATAATAAAAGATTTTATATAGCATTTTTCACTCAAAATTACTAAATTTTACCAGATATTTACAAAAACAATATAAGAAATTAAGAAGGATTTTCATAGCATCCTTAAATGTTTCTAAAAAATGCATTCTGTTGATCATTCTGGATCATACATTGGTTTAAAAGAATTGTTTATCCCATTAACCTCATCTCTGGGATTTGCCAGTACTACACGTTTGTCGAAACGTTTACTGCTCAGTCGTCAGTGAACAAGCGTGACAGGAAATTGTATCACTCCATGAATGTTAATACGAGCACCTAATGTAATAAAATTCATGAAAAATATGTAGTACACGATACAGGCATTAAGAGCGGTAATTATTTTGTGAAACTCACGGCATACGCGGAGCGTGATATGCTTTAATTGTTAAAAAGTTTATCAAGTTAGGATATTCAATAGCTATAAGAAAACCAACAAAGTCAATTCATTAAATAACCATGTTACTCAGTTCGAAACTTCTATACAAATAATAATTACTCTGGGGTTCAATAGAAAATTTACGTCAATTCATATTAAAAATAATATTCTAATTCATGGATTCCTAATATGAGATACATTATTATATTTGGTAGAGAAGTGAAAAAATACTTTTTACAAATAGATCAGTTCATTACAACAGCCAATCGTACCTTCTAATACCACACTCGAGAAAAAATCATACACGCTTTCTACCTAACCAAAGGATGGTCATATGATCAATACCATATTGCAAGGGTATAAATTTTCTGTTTCGGGTATACAGTTATAAAAGGTAATTTTTACCATCCTAAAGGTTTCATGTCTTACAATATTATATAGTAAAATATTATTGCTAGAAACATTAGAAACTTTTTATAATAAATTGTTTGTATAGTTTAACTACCATATAATAAAAAATAAAAGGAAAAAACCTTCTTTGGTAATCATGAAACAGCCTATAGCAATAAAAAAATATTCTCTTTATCATGAATATGCTTTGAATATTTAGCCTTACTAATATTATAAGTTCCATAACTTATTGAATACATATAATTTGAGGGTTAGCATAATAGAGAAAACATAATATCGACTAAAATCCCGAATAACTAAACGCTGTGAATATAATTTTTTAATTTTAAAATTTATCCATTGATATCTTTCATAATATTCGTTAATAAGGACTGTAAAAATACCCTGACAAAGGGTTCATGCTCTTAGAATATATCAAAACAACTATTTTAACACCCAGTGACAGTATACAACTAAAGTAGTACCAATTACTAAAAGGGTCATGCCCATAAATAAAATTTACCATCTTAATTTGTCTTTCAGCCAGATTTATATCGTCTATTCCAATAGTAAATCAGATAAAGTATTAAATAATTCTTCAATAATTTAGAAATTTTATTTTTATAGTAATAGATGTGTCATTCATTAAATGTAGAAAAATAGCGAATACAAAAATACCAACGACTATTTAATAATGATTAAAATTTTTGAAAATTAAAATGTTCAACATAATATGATCCAGAATTATTTTTAAGAATTTTTACCTTACATTTGTGATGAATAATACTATATATTAGTCAGGTCCACCTTTGAAATCAAATTTTACTAATAGCTTAGTAAAATAACTTAGTGGAATTTAGGTATCTTATACATAATAATTTAATTTAAAAAAATCAAGGTACTACAACCTTATTGCCCATCTACTCTTACACGTTCTGGAGATTATCTGCATTTATTTAACCTCACTTCCTGTCTTTTAAATTGATAAACCTGTTTAAGTTTGCAAGATGCAAGGCTGGATATAGACCATACCTCAATATGAAAAAGATCTTCGTTTTTTGAAACTCTTATTATAGTGAAAAATCACGATTAATATAGCATTATGTGACCTAAAATTTTGCTTACAGACACAAACGTTTTAAGTTAATCGAGACCTGGTTCCTTTGAACCCCTATTCAAGAAAATATAAACAAATAAAATGTTAATCTTTAATTTAAGCAAAGGTACACAGTACATGCATGTTTTTTTTATTTCCAAACCATATAAGAAATATCTTTTTATTTGTAGTAATGCCTACATGAAACAATATATATTATATCCCATTTTTTAAGTAATGATTATCAATACCTCATCGATTAATAGGTAGGTAATAGTTAATGCTTAAGTAAAAAAACAATGAAGCCTTAAATATTTCTTCACCTATCATTTCAGATCAGATAATGAACATTGTAAAAGCATTAATAGTCTCTATGTTCTCCATTTCTTAATATCTATCAGACAATTTCATTTCAATCAAATCTTTATTACTTTCTACCAAATGATTATTGACTTTTATAAAAAAAAACAAATAGCTCAAAAATTTCAGTTTTAATTAGGAAAAATATTTTCAAAAGTGTCTTTAGCTAGAAAATTTATTTCATAATCTGAAAGTATAAAATACAAATTTTTACAATCAGAAAATAGAGACACGATATTACAGTGATAATAACTTACATTTTATGATTAAAACATATTTATTAAAAAGTTTATAGAATTCATACACAAACGCACACAATAAATCCTTAAATTAAAATAAATTCATATTAAGTAATAATTACTTTTCCATTAAATTTTTTTTTGTTTAATGTGGATTATAAAGAAATATATACTTTAAAACACAATTTAACATGTAATTATTATAAAAAATCCTTTCACAACCAATAATATACATTTCATTATTTTTAAATCCTTTAACGAGTTAATTTTTAGTTTTTCTTAACTTAAGTTTTGAACGACTGCAAAAGAACTTATTGATTTCAAATTAAAACAGTGACGAAAGTGTCCTGAAAAATATCACAAAGCAACAAAGATTTGGGTACCAGCTCTTATTGAATATCCTTTATTTTACAATCCAGGATGCTACAGATATGATCAAGCATAAATTGTTATAAAATTTAGAAAATTATTTGTAACGCCATAATGATCTAATCTAGAGATTGATTTATTTTTATATACATTTCCCTAATATTTTTAGGTGCATTTTCAAAATACTTTAATTTAGACAATTTTTTACGTTTAATTACTGATATTACACTAGATTTTTGAAGTATATTGACGGTAAAATCCGTTAATACTGAGAAACAAACAAAATTTTTATACCGATTCCAGCGATCATAATTTCATTATTTTATGAAACAAGCGAAGAATTAATTTCCGGTAAATATTATCGAAGAGCTCAGTAAACAACATTTAAAAAACTATGATTAAATAGTTACTATAAAAAAGCAATGTTTTTCTTAAAACTACCTTTAGTACATTAGCTTTGAACGCATTTATTTGTCAAATTTAAAATACAAGCTTGAATTTGTATACTTATACAGAGTTCCACAAAAGTGTTGTTATTAAATGAATTAAATTTATTAGCTCTTTTATGCTGTTAAATTTATCTTAATTAAAAAATGTTTGATCATATTATCTTTATATGCTATGTTGACGATTCTCATATGGAAATATATCAATTTGTTGATTTTTTCAGCATTACCAACGAATAATTCCAAATACACATCAGCTATCAATTAATTCCGATCATGGATACCTAGTAAATCATTTTGGTAAAGTATTTATGCCAGTCAACGTATATGTAAAGCCTCCCAAAAAAGAAATAAACTAATTCTATTAATTTATTTACATAACACTGTTCAGCTCTATTCATGTTAAGTATCTGACTTGACATCACACCATAAACAAGCATATAACTATTATTTCCATAGACTTTAACCAGATTATTTCAGATATTTCTTTGTGCATATTCTGTCGAATTCCTGTCACTTAATGAACAATAATAATCATCACAAACAAATTTTCTATATAGCCACTTTTGAAACTTTGTTTAATCGATTATATATTAAGATAGATTTGATGAAAAAATAATTAATTATTTTTTTATGGAATATCTTCTTATATTATCCATGTTTTTATAGTCAAAACCTCAAAAAAATCACCATTGGCTCTTTAATTAGAACACATGCAGGTATCAGTTTAAAGCTCTACTTGATATTGGCTTAATTTTCATGATATACCAATTTGATACGAATTGTGTAAAAATATACCGGCTCGTATTTTTTTCTTTAGTAAATGTTATATCTTTGAGATAATGGAATGATGTGATATAAGTTTATCAAAATTATTATATTAATAAAATTTTCTGAATTGAAATATGCAATCTTATCTTTAATTAAAAAGCAGTTGGGGAAAGTTTTAAAAGATTCTATAAATTAAAAAAATCATCAACCTTCCGTTATAATTGCAGCAGTGGAGTAAAAATAAAAATGTTTGTAAAATGAATTAAAAGAAGCTTAAAATGAATCGCTAATCAATTTTTTAAGACTTTGCATATTCTGATTACATTTTTATGGTTTACTCTGCTTAATGATTACTATTTCATTAAAGATATCCGCAAAATACTTGACCAAAAACAATATAAAGCTTATTTACAGTTGACTATAAAATAAAATAAAGAATTCAAATAACAATGGAATCATTTTTGTACAAGTATTAAGCAAGAACAGCTAAAATAAGCTGAGAAAGAAATAATAAATAATTAGTAATGCTGTAACATCATGGAATTTCTTTTAATTATAGTTCTTTTTGTTTTATATTTACATAGAAATAAAATATTCGAACTGTTAGTAAAATTAATTATCTTGGGTAATCGAAAAGTATTTTTATTTATGAATCCAGTAACCTCGCTTTAATGACTCTTTTATCATATATTTCTATGAATTCAGTTACTTTCGCTGATCTCTTACGAGAGGTTCATGAATCCCCTTTGATAGGAGCCCATGATAAAAATATTGAACAAAAAAATTATTATAAAAAATTTATGATAATTCGTTGTAAATAAAATAATTGAATATACAGCCTGAAATATGAACTCCAGATCGGTATTCATTCTTATCATCAATTTTTCGTATAAATTTAAACTGCCTATTATAATAGAAAACCTTCTCTCACACATACCATCAATACAGATCGATAGATCAACAGCATGAGATGATTCGTATAATCTCTTTAGAAAAGGTTGTGAACAGGTACACAACAACATATAACTAAAGTAATCCAGCTGTAATCTCCACTAAAAATAAGGATACTTAACTTTAAAAAATACATAATCTGAGAATATTGCATAAGATTTTAGTCTGGGGGTCACCAAGATTAGTCTAACTGGGTACAAGCTCTTGAAAAATATTTCATGATTGGAAGAGCATACTGATCTAAACAACTTATTCATTTAATGATGTATTCATGCCTGATATTTTCTTCGTCATTTTCAAATAAAGAAAACACCATCTGTATCACTAATGAAATTACATTCACGAACGTTTCATCTTCCACTCTAAAAGATTTTAAATTAAAATATTTAATATTAATTTATTAACAAAATTAATAAAAAAATGCTCAGCTAAGAAATTTGAAAAAAAAGTTAAAGAATTATTTCACGTTTTAACCTATGTGAACAGTTTAATTTATCTTCATGTAAAAATAAAACTAATAAAAATTACTAAACGTAAGTTGAAACCTTTCAAATATAAAAATTAATGCCTTGATAAGTTCATAAATGCTTCCAATCAGTTAGGCCAAAACGGTTAATAAAACTCACTAAAACAATAATTCTCAACTTGATTTCAATCAATTTTTAAAATTTGATTAAAAACGATTCAAAAAATAGCTAAAATAATTCAATTCATCGAAGATATATATCACGTGATTCATCAAGAGCAATTTTGAGTTCAATAATTCGAGATTTTAAAAATTATTACACTTAAACGTGGATTAATACAAATATTTTCATAAAAATAGAATCTATCATTAATGTTTTTGTGATAATTGCAGGTTTAAATTTTATATTTCAGGTCATAACACCAAATAATAAAATAAAGCGTGTTAAATTAAAAATCAATTTTTCAGCTTCAACACATTTAAATCTGGCTATGAAAAATTACTTGACTATCGTGCTCATGATCAAAAACATATTTCTAAAAAATAATATATAGAGACTTCACAAAAAATCGGTTACCCTTTTTAATAGTCTAAGGAGTCAGCATTTTAATACATTTTTAATTTTTATAGGGAATTGTGAAATTTAAGAGCCTGAAATTCAATTAAAGAATGGCCGAATAATAAATTACGAATTCCAGAGGTAGATGTGGAGGCCACAACACTACCATCGTAATATTGAACGAAAGAAAACATATTTAAAGAGTGTAGAAAATTAAAAATCAGATTAAAACGAAGTTATAAAAGAATTTTCATTATACCCAATCACTTGATTCATCATATCTCGCATCATTGAAAAATTTAAACAAATATGTGCACATGAAGACATCGAGAGCATTTCACAGTCTAGATGAACCACGTTCAATATAAATTTATGAGATATTCAATCATTCAGTTTCTTTTTAATTAAGTACTATATTTCTAAAATATTCAATATACTAAAAATTTTTCCAAAAAACTTCCACATAACTCGTAATTTGTTGACATAATCTCCAGAATTAAACATAAGTATTAAAGTGTCAGGGACAGTGAATATGGGTCACTGAAACCGCCTGTATCCGGCTCGTCGGACGACGTCAGAACCTATCGAAAGGAACCTGGGCAACAATCGGCACTTGTATATAAATGGCAATAATCGTAGGTTAGGGCGGTATATTATTATTATAGGACAGATAAGTTGACGTATTTATAAAAGTAGTATAATTATCGCATATATTAGGGTTAAAAAAATAAATTTCAAAAATATTCTTTAGCAACTAAAATTACTTGTGATTTTTTTAAAATTCATTTAATACAAAATTAATCTAAAATTACAAACATAGTTCAATTTTATATATATTTAATAGTATTAAAGATTTTAAGTTAAAAATTCTTATGAAAAATTATTTTCTTTTTACATGAAGGGGTTAAATACTCGGATGATAATCTTTTGGAAGATTCATACCGATAAAGTTATCCAAAACTATCGTTTACTTTATTGTAGTTTCACTCCTTTTCAAGGAGTTTATTAAAAAAATTACAGACCCTGATAAACCTAAAATAAAAATATTCTACATATTGAAAAAATGATTTAAAAATATTTATGAAAAATTTCCTAAATTGTTGATTTATTGTGTTTTCATATATCGAAATAGATACAGGACCGATATCATTATATTTATGTTTATTAAAAAATTTTGATTCCATTTAAAAACACTACATACAGTAAGCCTCGGATTGATAGAAGCATTTCGATCATTTATTATGTTCTGTTTTGGGAAATTTTAAACAATGAAACATTTTTCCAAGTAAAGGCAATTAAAATAAGATATTAGTAATTATATACTACCAATTAGGATTACATTAATACCATGATATACTAATGGATTTATCCTGAAAAGTAATATCGCATTTATTTTACTAAATGCACATATAAATTCTCCGTAAGGAAATTTTATTTAACAAAAATTTATAATTATTTTTAAATATAATATGAATAAAGACTTTAAATCAATACTATTAAACAGCTAACAGAATTTAAAGCCTCCTTTACTTAATATTAATATTTTAGAATAATAAAATTATTTAATTAATTAAAATTTTAAATATTAAATAGTTTAAAAATTGTTAGATAAATAAATTTTATTTATTTTATAACTTTCAAGGATAAGATTTTCCTGATATCAACCCAGCTCTTGTGAAAATATCTGATCAAGCACAAAAGTTAAAAGATACAAAAAGAAAGTGGATTCAAATTGAATTTTTAACAAAATTAATCAGATGTTAACCAATAAAAATTGCTTGGTTCTTCACAGGTGAGTTTACAATATAAAAATATCATCAATATTGGCCGGTGAAGGAAATCATGTATTTTTATGGTCACTGGACAGTTGACTAGGCAATTTTTTAAGTAATCATTAAATGTATCAAAACAATTAAACATAATTACAGGTAGGTTCATGTTATTAACAGAATGACGGTAACCACTTAATCACTAATTTTATACCGTATACGTAGTTACTGTACATCTCTGACTTTGTTATCCAAATATGACACAATTTGAAGAGATTTCTAAATAAAAAAAAATCAAAGAATTTATAAAAGAATATTTTTTTCATCAAAATAAACAATCTTTACAAAATTTACAGCAAATTTTATTATTTATTCTTAAATAGAGGCTGTAAGATTTTTATTATTTCCTTAATTTAAGGACTAAAATTAACATTTATTATCGGAGAGAAGAACAAATTCTCGTAAAAATTTTATCTCCCGTAAAATTAAATACTTCAAGTTATCTGCTTACATAAAGCTAAAAAAATATAATTAAAAACAGCTTCTGAGTGAATTCAATAATATCAAATCTTTTAAAATTTGAACCTCGAAAGAATGTCACTTTCAACTAATTAGGATATTAATGACAAAATTATATTACCTATAAATTAATAAAAATATATTTTGATATTTTACATCTCTCATTGATGACTAGTAAAAAAGGCGTTCATTTTCTACTTTCTTAAATGATGCCTTTTATCCATACACAAAAAACAAAATTTGACTGCATTAATATATCATAGGATTACCTCAACATATAAATCCAATATATTTTTCAATATTTGGAAGAATAAGGACTACTCAAATAAAAGACGGGTTTTTTATGCTCTCAAAATGGATTTGAAATTTTTATATCATTTCGATCAAAAACTCATACTTTTCTAATAAACTAAGAGATTCAGTATTAGGCAGTCCAACGATAAAGAAGATTTTATCGCATAATGAACAAACACAAGAAATCGTCGATCCAACTTAAAAGAAGGAATTTTCAAAAAATATTTGATAATCTTTCATTTTTCCTTAACCAATTTTCATAAATAAAAAATAATTTTAATCCACCAATTGCAACAATATTATATAGCTAAGGATGTTCATAAATTCTGAAAATAATACTAAATTAGATAATTTATTATACTACTTTTTCGTACAAATTGGAATGTATTTTTTTAATACGTACAAAATACACCAAAAAAATTATGGCTTTAACATTCAAGTCTTAATGAAAGAATCAGTATAATCTATGTTTTTAACGTTTTTGATATTTTTTCCATTGTGAAAAATAATTCTAAATAGGATAACGGAAGTGGCTGCAAGGATGAATGAAACTCGAACAAAACTCGTTTCCCAGAACAAAAAAACCGACTTGAATATTCTTATAATATACTTTTACTAAAATAAAGACATTTTTATTATTTTCAGTTTTTTTAACAATTCTAAAATTTTTATTGTGAAAAGCAGTGTCTGATCTCAAAATCAGATATGCCTTTTATGTATCATAGCTGCACTTGAAAAATACTTAGTTATTTGCGCAAAAGCTATTCCATATGCTAAAGTTCTAAAAATTGACTTTTTAAATCTATAAGATATTTTAATTTATAAAAGTTTCATCAAAAAATATTATTTTCTCTTTTTGTATAAAACAGGAGCAAACTCGAAGGAAACTTTTTAAAATAAATTTTTTGTTTCCTCGAAGCTTTCTTTTTCTATAATCGGTTTGGGAAATCTTATATTAAATTGAAATAAATTCATATATTCTGAGCAGCTAATCCTACAAAAAATAACTTTCCAATTCTCGTGAAGGTTTGCATCAAACGCCGAGATAATTTCACCCAAGATATCGAACTTTCTTCCTGTTAGCTTATAGTTGGAAATAAATACTTGACACGTTATATTTATTTACCTAACCGGCTGATTTCCCATTATCAGTATAATTAATAACTAGAGATCATCTTTCAGTACTTATATTTTGGTTGCATTTTTAACAAGGATAAGTCAAAAATATTAAAGCATGGCAATTAGATGGCAACGAAACTAGCTTGTTGGTCGGATGTTACCGGATACTATCAAGGTATCTCACGAAGGTTACCGCATGAGTAAAAAAGAAGTACATAAAAATTGGGATTATTGGTTAAAACATTTTAGTAAGTGATTATAATATTTTATAATGAAACCACAGTTTTATCTTGAGTTGCTTCTCTATTGGAATTTTGATAATCGTGATAGAAGCCATCGAAATGTTTGTATGTAAGGTTACAAAATATTTCTGCAGACCCCATAATATTTACTTCTTTAACTTGAAATGTAATGAATAGTACCACCACTCGCGAATTTTGTTTCTCAAACATGAAAACTAATCGAGAAAGTTTAAAAAATGATTCACGGAACCTGTACTACATTTTTTAACGATAGGTTGTTTGTTAGGGCTTTAGACACTGTCCAAAAGAGATATAGAGATTTTCGATCAAAATCATATTTACATTAATAGTGTGATTAGGAATCAAATATTGAATATATATGTATGA
>LDMZ01037679.1:0-12162 GCA_001455285.1 Sphaeromyxa zaharoni | reverse complement strand
CTACATAAGTCGACTCCTAGTTTTGAACATAAGAAAATGGGGCTAAAAACTCGACTTATAAGCTGCAATTTACGGTAAACAAGGTTCTTTTTTCGGCCTACATAAAATGCCTCAATTTACTCGAGTGTTTGACAGGTTTTAACGTTGAATCTCAAAATATGTTATCCATCCTTTACATTTTAATAAATATTTCTTTGATGAATCATATATTAAGATGATGTTATAATATTTTTAATTTTAAATTCTCTATAAAACTTGCCACAAACAATGGATCTTCAAAAACATAACGTTTAATATGAATAATAAACAGCAATGTTAAAAGAATTTCGAGTAATAGAGATGGCGGATACTACTGTGTCTCGTGTAATTAACTATTTTGTATAAAAATTTTCATATAAATAGAAATGAACGAATATTGATTTAATTTTTATAATAATTAAGGAATTGTCAGGCTTGCCAATTTTAAAAGCTATGCCTAGTACTGTTGTTTCTTGTAAAAAACGTAGTATCTATCAAATATAATTTATAAAAGGAAAAAATTTTATTTAAAATTATTTTTCATTCAAAAAAATGAGATTATCCCAGCATATTAATATTTGATTATAATAGTTTAAACTTACTATTTAACTGAGTGATTAATACATGATTCATCCAAAAATGACTATTTAAATGATTAATCTAATTCGGTATTTAATAGAACTGATAATATACTATGTAATATCTTATAAAATCTAGTAGATATATAAATTTAAAACAATTTCTATCCCTTTCTATGTATAGAATATCAATAAAAAAATATGAAATTCTAGGATTTCATTAGATAACACTTTGTTCTGAGAACTGTTAGAAAATCCAAAAAGAATTGATAAAATTAAAATTTTGGTCATCATTTTTCTACTCAACTAGGAATATTATATTAGTCGAACGAGTAAAACATGATTATCATAGTGATGTAATACATCCATAGCTCACCTTTTTGAGGATCTGTATTTTGTACATTGGACTTTAGTTGAAAAAAAGTTGCTACTTTACTCCCAGATTACTCAACAAAAAATTAAATTTATTACGCCATAGTTACCATTATATATTTATTTCGAAAAAAGCATTACTTTAGATATGATGAAAACTCCAAAGTTTTCAGTTACTTCAGACACCAGTTGACCTCTAGTTACAAAAAAACATAAAGAATAAAAATATTTTCTCTCTCTATCCTTTAAATTCGTAATAGATTTGTTCTTATGGATATATTCTTATATCGTTATTACACAGTAACGCTTCTAGTATTTTTGTCAACAATTATTCTTTGCACATCTCTATCAATTGACAGTCTACTATAAAAAGAATATTGAAGAAACCAGGAATGGAGAATATTAGGAAGATCTTGTATATCCATTAAAGTGCCTGTTTTAAAAATTTATACGAAAATTTTATTCTCTGAAGGTTATTGAGCTGGATTTATCTAAGATGTTCCGGGATTAATTAGCGAGAAGATGCAAGGGGGCATTTGTAATTGAAGCAATAGTAAATAAAAGTTTGTGGGTATTATTCCAGCGTAAATCGAAGAAGATATATAGTACATGTATTATATCGAGAAGGTTAGTTTTTCTTTCGCTTCTCTGGATTCACAGAGGGGAGGGTATACGATTTTTTGGCTACTTTTTTAGACTTTGCAAATTCCTTATAATTTTTCCAACTATCAACTCGTTGAGGCCTAGCTTCCTATACATGGTCAAATTACAAGCAATAAGAAGTTTAAACATCCCAGGCTTTCTCAAAATTCTTTTTCAGTTTTTCTTCCTTTTCTTCAATTATCTGCTTTTCTCGGAACCGTTTTCTGTTTAAGTTAAATATTTTTGGACAAATATTACCGTTCCTGTGCAGTATTTACTTGTATTTCCTGGCGTCTCATTTCATAATCTGCAAATAGTTTTATAGTGACTTTTCGCTTTAATTCTAGGTACTAAGCAAAGATAATAAAGTAGAATTATTAAAATTACTTTAACAGGATCTGTATCTTCTTCTATGGTACCTTTTCCTTCTTTTTTGGCCGCAATCCTCATTTGTTTTAGCTTAATACTTTACATAAAATCAGTACTTTACTTTATTTTCAAGAATACCCTTTGCTTCATCATACAATAAAATAATTTTCCCAACTTGCTCAGGATTTTCGAGAGTCTTCATTGCAGCTCTGGCTGCTAAATGTAATATATTATAATATATCATACGTATTAAGTAATTAATATATAAATCAAGTTCAAGTTTAGAAATTATTTTAAAGAAGGAAATATATGATCGGAAAAGGTAATGAAAAAATGGACATTGATAGATGAAGAGTAATCTACTAAAACAAATTTTATACGAAATATCTCACAAGACTAATATAGCAAGCAACAGTCAAAGTATTGTTCTTGAAAAATTAATCAATACAAGTTCTTATGTCCATTTGCTTGCTGGAATATATATACAGGTAAACATTGGTATAAGACGCATCGATAAAGCGCGATAGGGTCTTTGACCCAAAAAAATCTATGTATTTAAAAATTTGAGTCAAATTTGACTAAAAATTGACAAATCAAATCGGAATAAGGCGCAATCAAATACAATGCGGTCGAATTTTTCGGAGCGCAACTAGCGCCGCCTTATATCGATGTTTGACTGTATATCTGATATTTAGATATAGTATGCTCGGAAAAGGTAGGCATTACTAAATCATTTTTAACATATTTCGACCAAAATAGAGCACGATTCGAAACCGCATAGAGTCAGTTTAACCCATTATTTCATTTCAATATTTATATTCACAACATAATGTAATTTTCGTTAATAATTTATATGATCTGTAATTTTGTTGTAGTTGGCGTAATATCAAAATTCGGTTGAACAGTTGTGATATTTACTTTCCTGAATTAGAACCTTGTAACATATATTGTGTAAAGCAAATAATCGTAGATACTCGAATTAGCTATCCCTGTTCTTTTCAGTTCTTTACAAACCTTGATCTTAAATTATCTTCAATATTTACATGAAAATCATAAATCGCGATAAATTGAATAAAATATTTACTAATTTAGACCCTGACGACTGCCTCGCGTTGGCGGAGTTGCGCTATAAAAAATATTGATTGGTTTATTATAATCTTTAGACCCAAAAAATAATGACATGATAGAGAGAGATGATCCATCAAAAAATATTTTTATATTTATAGGAAAGCATAAATTAATCAACCTCATTTTATTATAATATACTGTCAAACTAGCATCTTAATAAAGCAAATTGATTAGCTTAAAAAAGCCATTAAAAATTGGAATAAATTAAAATTAAGATAGTTTTGAAAATTAAAAGTTATCCCCTTCTTAATGCTATAATTGAACTGATATAAGAACATTGATATGAAATTTTGGATTCTGTTGTTTCTTTCTTCATTCAGGTACAATAATTGAGCTGTCAATATTGAAAAGGTATAAAAATTTGCAATATTTCTATTAATAAATATATTTACCCACTTTCTTCAATAAACCATATCCATGATTCAACAAGTACAAACTTGTTTAGAATAATAGATACATCTCAAAAGATATACAGAGTCAAATCTATTATACCAAACAGATATATAAAAAATATCAACAATAAAAGTGACGATATAAGATTCAATATTAAGTAAAAATGCATAAACATTAATCTACCTAAATAGAAACCAATAATTTGCGATGGAAAGTACACCTGAAGTGCTTTCTCCTAAATTTGAACAAACACTTTTTAAATATTCCAGAACCATAATTTGGTAGGGTTTTGATTTTAGGTCAATCGAATATGTTCAACTGTTAATGTAAAAGATACCTATATAAATCCTCCATTGCAGAAAAAAAATATAAGAGAACATGAACGGACAACTTTTATGAAAATATGGTTTGAAGAGAAAAAGATATTGAAAAATTCAAGATATCTCTTAGAAAAATTCCAAAATTAGACGAATAATTTTATTAGAAATAGAAAATCTATCAAACATACTAAGTTGACCAGGTCTCGTATAAAATGACCAAAATTTTTTTTCTTGTTTCCTTCATATTTAAAGATACACGAATAGGTTAATTATATGGAGAAATGAAGGTCTAACAGTGAATGATATAATTTATAATATGAAAAATTAGTGCCCAAATGTTAATTTCTATGATTAGCATGGCAGATCCTTCAAAGTATCAAAATATATATTTGATTATAAAATCGCGCAACTCATGATTATTTTTACTGTATAAAGCAAGAAACGGCTAAAAAATTTATTCTACTATGTACTGATTACTAGTAAAAGGAATGGTGATAGAATCCAGTCCCTAATGAGGATTTTTAAATTATCAGTAATAGTAAATCTGGCCCAGAGTTTACATTTATCTCTATCGTTAGATATTTTATATCGAATCGGAAGGTTACTAATATCGAAAAATTAAATTAATGATTTTTTGGGATAGGAAATCATAATCGGAAAGCACAAAAAGATTAAAATATTCAGTTGGAGAAAATAAAATTTAGTTAACCTCAAAAGATAAACAATAAGGGGATTTAATCTAGAATTAGGGAGCTGACAGCTTGTGGAGGTTTCTTCAGTTAGTCTATGCAACTAAACTAACAAGTTTTTTCATGTGAAACCACTAACTTTACGTTATAATCATTATCAACAGAAAATCTGATTTTTTCAATGTGGACTGTGGGTACACTGCCCCATTATTAAATCCGTTACTCAAAATGTTTCAAAGTACCAGTATAGAAAATAATAGAATCAGAAAAATCTGTCTAGTGGAAGAGCCAAGCGGACAAGGTTCCAATCTTCAGGTGATGGAAATGAAGATTTCATGTAATTTTGATATAATAGACCTTATCGAATCCATCAATGTTACGGATTAGAAGAATATAACCAATTTCTCAGCGATTTTTATTCTTAAGGTGTGCATACATTATTTTCTCAATCAAAATCTCCTTCTTTTAAAAATCTTTTCAAGACAGCCAGGATATAGCATAAAGACAAGATTTGCATTTATACTATCGTAAATAGTTTTGAGTCTAATTTATCTTTTTTAACTTTAATAAAAAATTTGTTCTCTGTGTCCGAGAGATTTTTTCTTTGGGTAATTTTATATTTTTGTCTTGATTTACCATCAGAATCGTGTAGTAACTGTTTTGAAGTACTTCTTTCATTATTAATTTTATTCCTTCCCACGAATAGCCATCAAACAATAAAGGAAAGAAATATCCAGATATGTAATCGTGGAAAGTTCAGAACGGCTTAATCTATTTTTTTACAGTTTTTTTTAAAAAGTTAAACATAAACTGAAAGGATAATCTCAATAATTCTTGTTCTTCATACAACTATAAAACACTTTTATTATTTCGAAAAATTTTATACCAAAACACAGCCTAATCTAAATTATTTTGAATTTCAGTTCGCCAAGCCCTGGTATATTTGTTAAAATATTACCAAATATATCTTATGTACTAATCTAGTTTCTGGGACAAATAGTTATTGCATATATTTAAATGGTGGATTTATACATGGGAAATATTAACCAAGATACTTTTCAAGAGATATATACAAGGATGTGTAAAAACTTAAGTTTCTGACATTTTATTTATATATATCCATATTATAGGCTGAACAAAAGCTCACCCTATGATACTTTATCTTAAAAAATATTCACATCTTGGTGCCATTCTACAACATTTTGAGTGTCGGTGCAGGTAATTTATGTTACGTAGAATTAGCTTGAAATCTATACATCAACTGAAAAGGGCTATGATGGATTTCTCTGTCATAGTATGAAAGCTGTCATTCTTGAAAAAATGCTATCACAACATCCTAAGAACCAAACCCTCACATGGAATGTATAGTCGACATATTAAAGAATATTTTTGCCATATTTAGGTAAATGTGTACCTTCGAATGCCTTTTTAGCCTTTTCTTGCACGTCAGAATTCTTATCAGGATGGATTAACAACGAAAGCTACACAACTGGTAAAAAAATTAGACCTTGGGAACTTTACGAAAGCGTTTTTTAATCTGGTCCGCTGAGGTACCAAATGGAACCTGAAAAACCTGTTATCACGTCACTTTGGATTATTATATTTACTTCATATGGATTTAAGTTTAAATAAGTAGATCCAGATTTGGTTAACCGTTCTATGTGATACATAGCCGACCTACTCAAGTCAATTGTCTCTAATTCCTTAACCTGTAGTTCAAAAATGAGAGTTAGGATAAACGAAGTACTTTTTCCAAAAACTGCTCTTGAGTTAGAACATTTTGCACTTTCGACTCCATCAAATCAGTTATTATGCACGAAGAAGTACGAAGGTGAAAAGGGCCTTGCAGGTAGTTATAGAATGAGTAGTATATCCCCTGATTGCGATGAGTTGAAGAAACGGTATGACGAATGTTTTTTGAAATGGTACAATGGGCAGTATTTAAAGGGAAGCAACAACATGGATGTATGTGAGCCTGTTTTCACAGAGTACAAATCATGTGTTAGGGTATATCATTAAGAATCTTTTTTTTTATCCTCAAAATAGGCCGCTCTTAAGAAACAAAGGGTAGACACGGATAGTAGTGTTGCATATCTACGAAGTGCCAGAAAACTATATGAAGAAGCAACAAAACAGGACTAAGGTAGCAAGTAGATATAGTTTTACATTAATAAGTTTATTCAACTACAACCTAACTGTTATAATAGCTAAGTGGTGGTTCTCGTATTTTTCTTTTTCTAAATTTAATCCTATTCTTTATTTCTTTTATGACGGAAAAATATAAAAATAATAAGGAGCACGGAGCCCCAATGGCTACTCCAGTAAACACTACCAGCGGACTAAGTATTATAGAAACACCTGTGATTCCAATCATCAGAAAAACCTTTTTGAATCCTAATATGTTTTTCTTTGAACAGAATTGTTTTGCCTAAAATAAAACTAAAAAAGGTAAAAACAAGTTTAAAATGAAGATTAAATTTATTTTTAGAAAATAGTTTATACTTAACGTACTTTTGATACCTTACAGTTATTGTAAGATTATGTAGAATAAGTAGTTTCACAGAAGAACAGTTTAAGATATAAAAGCATTTTACTCAAAGATAAGATCTAAGATAGAATCAGTTGTTGCAGAATAGTGCTTAAGTTAAATATGCTAATTACTCATACAAAAACAAAAGAACTGTGCTCTGCAATAAAATTCAGCACCAAAATAGTGAAAATAACGGAATCCATCAAAAGTTTAATAGAAACACTGCTTTCTTAAAAAATCATTAAGATTGTCATATAAGTGAATTTGGTAACTTTGAGAATGAGCGATATCAATAAAAATATTTTACTTAAATCAAGAGAATAAAGGGTAAATCCAGCATGATCCTAATCGGTGTAAGATTCAACACGACCCAAATGTTAAAACAACAAACCGATTATTCATATGACTTTTACATGAAAATTGAGATAGATATTAGGAAATAACAGGTGACAAAATGTTCATTTGATGTAGATAAATCCTCTAACACAAAGGATAAAATTTGATCGTATTATGAGACAAAGATCAATCTTAATGACTCGTGTTAGAAGAGATTTCTATTTCTGAAAAAATAATGAGTATGATAAATCACCATGTGAAATTCAGTTACTTGTAGATTTTTATAGTTATTTTAATAAAATTTACAAAATACAAAAGAGGAAATAAAAAAAATTTTAACTTTGTTTTAAACGGTTTAGTTTAATTATATCAGCTAAGACATCTAATGACAATTTTCCTGCCGTAAAAAATTATATTTACTTGATGATTAAGGTTAACATGTTAATTTTTGTCATAAAAATTTTAAAAAAATATATTCATAACAATGAGACTACATTTGGTTTATCTAAACAAAGAATCTTATCCGTAAATGTTTACAATGAAATAAAAAATTAAGACGATGTTGATAATAGGCTTTAGGCATGCATTACAAGGATGTCAAATACTGATCATACTTCAAATTTCCTATAATTAGAAACAAGAAGCATTTAAAATATAATCAAAATACAGGTCATGTGAATTTTTAGTTAAAAATATGAGATGTGTCTATTTTTTCATTATTAATTCTTGAAACACGTATGAAAAATCGTTTACAGACTGTTGATTACAACCTAATTTACAAATTAATGGCTGATAAAAAACTTTATTTAAAAAAAAAGTGAAAAATGTAGTTTTAAGCATATTACCTTAACAGCGACGAACACAGGAAGGCCAAAAAGGACTATTGGTACAAACACGATGGTTCCTGCAGCAACCATCATAGGAGCAGTTACTAAAATTCCTGCTTGAGTCAAAATTCGTCTTTTTGTCCCCCAGGGTTTGGTTCCCCAATAAGTGCAACCTGAAGCCCTATTTTTGTCATTGCCGAGTTAGATAAATATCACTGAATAAAATGTACATCATCAGCTTCTCTCATACACAACCAACAAAAGTTTAAACCACACACACTACATATCATATGGTTGCATGAACCGTCATTTTTTTTTGAAATCAGAGATCCACAGCCAGGACAAGGCTTTATCTGTTCATTAAAATCTAGTACGGATAACTAGATCGAGAAAACGATTACCGGCAAGCAAGGTACCTTTCCCAAAAGTATTTATGCCATCAAAGTTTTCACGGTAAAACTTTGCCTGATAATCAGAGCAAGTGATACCCCGATGCCAGAACGATCTGCAGTTGACACAAAATTCAATTCCACAATCAGGATTTCCACATTTCACTTTAGGACACATTTCATGGCTGTCACAGATCGCTCCGTACATGCAGTTGGGTGCAGGACACCACCTAATGCCTGGTATTTCACTGACGGTTCGTACAAGCATCCTTTCTTCGTATCTAATATTTTTCAAAATAAAATAGCAACATTTATCACTTAATAATCGCATTTTTTATATAGGATTCATCGAGATAAAGATCATAAGCTTCTAGTTCCTGAAAGTTAACATTGTTTAACGCGAAGGTCAAGATGGAGATCATGTCCTCAACCAGTATAATAGAATTACAGGAAACACAAGTCGTGAATCGTTGAACAGATTCTTTTAGACTCATCATTAAATGGATTGTCAGGCATTCAATACAGCATACATGATCACATCTTAAGATGTAAACACGATTTTCATTAAATTTTCCATCGCAAACACAACACTTAAACAAATCATCTCGGAGGACCAACGTTCCCTTATCCCTTTTATCAAAATCGATTAGGTTAACATTAGTAGGAATATTGACTAAAATATGTTATAACGTGTCATATTACTCACTCTGAGAAGGGTATGGAGTCACCTTTCGTGTAGGTTTCGGAGATCTAACATACTATAATAAAAAACCTAAATAAAAACGGATCAATTTGAGTGTCAGAATTAGCTCTAAAATGTGAATTTTTTTTTACATTTACTTTGCATTCTAAAATACATATTAATCATCTTAAAAATAAAATTTTACCAACATTGTCCAGAGAACTGCATTTATTTGAAAAAGGACGTTTCATCCTATGTTTTTTAACTTCCTTATTGTTTTGACCATCGAAAGAGAATGGGTTCGGTTTTTTCATGCAGTCAATAATAATTATAGATTTAATAAAGCGTAGAATCTTGTTAAAAATTCCTATCCAAAGCTCCTAAGACTAAATTTATCTAAATAAGGAAATAATTAGTGCGGCGAACTCGCCGAGGATTGCGATAACAATATGTATAGTATTCATCATTCATTTACCCCTGTGATAGTATCACACGTATTAATTCCTATAATTGATAGCAATGGCAACTTCACGGGATATTTTTGTTCCAGACAATAGTGCTTTCCTAAGTAATATTATAAATTATACTGCATGATTTTTTTGTCGTAACAATGGATTTCCTTGCGTAATTGTGTTATTACCTTGTGGGTTTATTTCAAACTTTGGGTGACAAATGCTGGAATTTTTTCTATCTTTTTAAAAGATTACAAAAGTTATTTTTTATCGTTATAAGTACTTTCATCATTAAATTTAAAAATGAATTATTTAGGTTGTAAGTCCCTTTTTTGGACAGCAGTTTGGATTATTTAGGGATAAAAATACGTTTAAAATGTGAAGGATTTATAACTATGACGCGGAAATTCGGCATGAATTATTTTAAGGATTAAATATAGCCACTTTCAATTATATATACCATTATGGTTTAATCTTAAGAAACTTAATCGCTTCAAAATCAGTGGCGACTCACGTGGATATAAAAATATGAAGTGTCATTAATTTGATGTCTTGCCTAATGATAAATTAAGTTTTAAATCATCAAATCCAGAATTTGTTCAGGTTATTTGACAAAAATAATATGCTTTCCTGTATCAAGAGCTGGAAAACTTAGACCAGAAAGACCTTGTATGCTGAATTTGAAAAATTATCCGAACTAGAATAGTTAAGAATTTTTATTAATTTTTCTATAACCATTATTACCGAAACCATGTTTAAACAAACCATTACATCGGTTATTCAAATAAAATTGGATTTATTATTGTCTAATCTACATGAATTGGGTTTCCAATCATTTCCTAGAGGAATTCTTGACCCTGAGAGGGTACTGGCTATGTTGAATACGATAAATTTTGGCAATACTGAATTTTTCTTGATTTTTATTTTCTTCGAAGTATAAAAACTTTCGATTAATCGTTATTTGACTACTCAGAATTAAAGGAGACACCCAAATTTTTTTAGTAATTTGAATTTAACATTCAAACTGTGGAAGGGAATCAATAGTTCACGTTCATCTAATTATTTATTCGATTGTATTGATTGAAAAATGATCTTGGCTTGTGTATATCTGTTGTGTGTATGCACATATCATTACTATTTAATTAGTATTTGATTATGCTGGTGTAGTTATAAACACCTGTATTTTTGCCTGTCCAATTCCGAGCACATAAAATTAGATATTTGCGATCACGTAAATAGCGTCCTATTTACATGCAGCCAAACTGGAAACCGTCGGCCTATAGTGTACCTCAGCATCATATGATATATATGTTATCCCTTTAGTTCATGATGATTACGCTTTTTCCAATTATATGCACAGACACGACAGGAAAACTGATAATACAAGCTTCCGTGCCTAATCCATAAAAATTGACGACGGCTCAATTTAGAGGGTAACTTGATAATAAAAATCTGAGTATATTTATTCGGGAATGGAACATGAAAATTTCGTTTACAACCATAAAAGTGTGACTTAAATTTTGGTCGAAAATGGTGCACATTGAGTATGTTAAGATTGATGCAATATAGAAAACTCTTGATTACTATGTAAAAATCACATGATCTTTATTATACAATTTTGAATTTAAAACGTAAATGATAGTTTTGCGAATAAAATAGAAAAACGTTATTGAACTAGGATTTTTCAATATTCTCATAGAATATATCAAAATAATGTAATAATATTGTATCCTTTCATAATTATTTTATTATTGTGAGTATAAATAGATTTAAAATATAAGAAATTATATCCTGATAAATAGTTTTCCTGCTTTTTGGCAATCCTTTCATAACAGGTTCCAAAATTTTAAATATGTACGTATGGTGAGGATCAATCTCATATAACCATCCTGCAAAGATTAAGTAAGTTGCAAAGTTTATATTGTCTACTGGCTTAGAAACTGCACAATCGAACTGACAGTGTATTAGCAAATTCAAAATTAAATTTTATGTTGTTTCTTTTCTTCTGCCGGTATTTCAAGTAATTTCGCCTATTTTCATGATCGTAGGGTTGAACTTCAAAGTTTTGGAGTATATTCCATTTATTGCAAGAAATAAAATTTTGATATAATCTTATTTCACTTTAGGGTAATCTTTCTAAAATACACATATATATAGTGCAACAAGGACTTGTATATCTTTAAGAAAAATTTGAATGAAGTTTTTAAATATATGTTAGTGATTCCATTAACTTAATCAAACTAATACTTAAAATATTGAAAGAAAAATATTATCAGTGTAATGAAAGCTGAAAATCTATAATGTATGTATATACAAGAGAACGAAGGCCAAAAAACTGGTAGCGTTGCTCTAGCACAAGGGTAGGTAATGGGGTTTGTTTTAGTGGGTGAAATCCCCACACTGCCTGTCAAAAACCCTGGGAGGCTATGACTGGCGC
>LDMZ01037655.1:0-10276 GCA_001455285.1 Sphaeromyxa zaharoni | reverse complement strand
CGGCCGTGATTTGCATTAGATCTTCTAGTAACATGGTATTTAGGTTACCTAAATGAAAATTAGGCATCATTAATTAGAAAAAAATGGAAAGTTAGCGGATATTCCCGAAAAATCGTAGAAAAAATATGGAAAAGCCATTTTTCCGGGTGCTTCCGATTTAAACCGAGGCCTCCCGACAAAAGTGAGGTATAATACACTTTAACCGCATAGCCTGTTCTGATGAAAGAAATGTAAGAAATAGAATGGGTGACGACCTCAATTCATTCTTTTTGACTAAAAATAAATAACGTTTAATAAACTCGCCCCAGTTCTCTTAGATCTACATGTAAAATACTTGGGCTAGTGGTCCCTCTCGGTCTTGTATCTTATACGTTTTGAAAAATAATTTATTTTATTTTATTTGCAACACATATGATGTCTGTGGAGAATACTTAACGAAAAAGAAATTCTTGAGCATTGAACAGCAAGATTGTGGGTAATGGGTGTCAGATCAGAAATTAAAGCTGCCATTTTGAACAATCGAGCAAGTTAAGATTGATCATTGATGAAAAAACTAATTTTTGTAATCTCGATTATTCATCAATAAATTTTCTTCCAACCAAAATTTTTTCTATCTGGTTAAATAAGAGGGGTATTTTTTAGTATAGGTCCCCTAATCCCATTGATTAATCGTGGCAAACAAAGCATTGATCGTTGAGCACAAAAATAAGATTTCCATTTACTCATTCATTGAGTAAAGTCAGATCCAGTTTTAATATTAACATTAGACTCTGTATATGTTCATAAAAAAATTTCTAGAGCTAAACTAAAGGTAATAAATGATTTCCATAGCATAGAGAAAGATAGGTCATGAATCAACTTGTTGTTTTGTATTCAATAAAAGTTCATATTTTCCCATTCGCATTAACAGAAGATTACCCATACCTTGGATAAATTCCGCATATTATCGCACTGTAGGTTCTCCTTATTTAGTGTTGGTCATTGTTGTCGAATTAATGAACTCAATATTGCGGTTTAGATGAAGCTTGTAATAATGGAAAACAGTAAGGTATAAAATTGAAATACTTCTAAAACTATCTTTTAATTATAGTTAGAGTATCTGTATTTGGATCAAGAACAGCCTTTCTCTTCTTTGTAGTCTCTATTCTGCAATAAACCCATGAGCCTTATCAAAATTATTCAAAAAGGTGATGTATTTTCCTTCAAACTTTTGACTCATTTATTTAATGTTATTCATAGACTTAAAATTTTAATTTTTTTAAGTTTATCCTGCCCCTCAACCAGTTGATGGAAATACTTGACGCACAGAAATAATAGCACCAAAACGATCACCAGGAATGAATGTGAGTAAATCGCATTTAGGTAAAAAAAGAAACAAATATAAGGTTTTACAAAGTATCTGAGCCTCAATCTTTATTCTGAAAAAAGATATCGTTTAAAGTTGATATTTCTTTCCCATATATGATTTTGATGCCTCATTCATAGTATAATGCATTAAAACTGTGTGCCTACAACAATTTTAGAGTGTTCTACCGTGTGGATTAGTGTCTTGTTTGCGCTCTACATATTATAAATTTAATAACCTAACTCCACAATTATACATGGACCCTATGTATAATGGGGTAGCGATGTATAGGTTAGCGTCACTGTCACCAACATTTTCTCTGGTGTAAGGTATGTTCAATAATGCTGATATGTAGAAAAAGAAAACTGTGATTTGAGAACCTATATTAAGGTTTAGCTTCAGAATATAAATGTTTTTTTTTATTAAACTTACCTACTTAATTTGATTAATATTAAGTTCATTGTCTAAAACAGTGATTAAAATCTGATTATGATTTCTTGTTATATGTATCATAGATTGTTTATATAATGAATTAAACCCTGCATCTAATTAAAGAAATTTAACTAAATCTGAATAAAAAAAATTTCCGAGGGTATTTTCTTGGATAGAAGTTATAAACATAGTTGCTAAAAACTGTTCACCATCTTTTGAACTACTTCTTCGTTAAATTTAAACAGAATCTCCGCTACGTTCCAGTCTTTGAAATGTTTTCTGTAATTAATATAATCACTGTAGATATGCGTTTCTTCAATGTGGCATTTAGTGATTTTCCTTACTAGATTAAACAGAAACTTACTGCTTTATCAACAGAATAATGGCTACAACATAGGACACCTTCAGATTGCACTATAAATAAAAGTTACCTCCATACCTAATTAAAGGAAATACATAATTGAAGCCACTATATTAGGGGATTAACAGAAATGTGACATGCGTATTTCCTTTAAAACCGTCTTTATATTTATTGTTAGGAAGTTTCTTTGAGCTAAAAGTCTTGTTGGATAAATGAAAGAATTTACCTTCTTTTTCATTTTATACGTTTTAAGCTGTTCCGGGGTAAGTTCATTCATCATATATTGTTTATAATATAAAAATATTTGTTTTATATATTCATTTCAAACTTTAATAAATGAATTGAAAGGTGAGATGACGCTTTTTGTCTGTATTTTCTAAAGGGTGCACGTGAACTTTTTGTTATTAGATTTAATTATCTAGTATTGACCCGTTCGGCGTGCATATTATGTAAAAAATTAGACAACTAGCTTTCGGTCCTTTCAATATGTATTCTTTTAAATTTTTGCTTTTTCTTCAATGAAAATGAAGTTTGTTAAAAATTAAATTAATCCTTTTATAACCTATGTAATCGCACCATTTGGACGCCGCTTAATGTTTTTGGAATTGGCTTAGAGAGATTTCGATAAACTGATTAAAAATTTTTTTTTAAATACTAGCTATACTCAAGTAGATAGTATAAAGTCTTTTTTCATATTTTGAATTACTATGTAAGTGGAGTCTTTGCTAACCATGCACATTTGTTCCTTGACTTGTAGTTTTTAGATACGAGTTAGGGGAAATTTGTGAAAAAAGTTCCACAATTTATTGATCACTTAGCCTCGAAGATTATTATTATTCTCCATGTTTTTACCTTGCATGGGATTGTATTTAGGATTTGTGATTTATGCTCTTATCTTGTACTTACTTATTTATAAAATTCCTTTTTGCTATTTAATGTAGAGTGATTTGGGTTATAAACTTGTTCATGGAACAAACTGAAATCTTATATCAAAGTTTCATTTTTTTAAATTTTTTCATATGTTCGATGATAAAAAAATAATATGCCATAGAGATGGCTTATTCTAAAGGGGTAATTTATATATTATGTTACATATAAAAAAATGAAGAATGGCATTTGTCATTAATTTTAATTAGTCAATCGTTATTTCTTCAATCACGTGAAAACATCAAAATGTATGCAATACGGGGTATCGGTTCCACCATGTCTATTTTGCTTAATCTAACATTTCTGTAAAAAATATAATTTAAAGAATTGGCTAAAAAATTTTTAGCTCATTAAAGAAAGTTTGGAATCAACAAAAACGAACTACCTACGTTCATTTCTCTAATATTCTTTAGCTTTTCGACTTATTCTGGTTAAATGGGCTATGAAAGTATTATATCTTTTTCTGGATACCTCTTACATTGATTATTGAGTCTCTTGATGGATCAAAACGCAAAAAGTAGAATTATAATTATTGATAAATATCAAATGAATATTACGAAACATTGAAAATAATTCTAATATAAAATAAAGTTATTTTTAGTATTTTTAATTGTTTTTCCCATGTTTTGAAATAAGAAATTACTAAATTCACCACTGAGCACTGTTTCCTAGCAATCGCTTTTGATTCACCTCCACGAGTATATTCCTTGTTGATTAAAACCCATATTTTGAGAAATTTAATATTTGGGCGCTATACACTCTTTATTCTTGATTCGTCAGTCTCGCGTAACCGTTTTAAAATATTCAAAATAGTTAAAACGAAAGGAAACACTCGCGAACTTGTTATGTGAAACTACTGCTAGAGCAGTATTAATGTGTTTTTATTTTTCTAAATATGTTTAACTAAGTTTCGCGATCAAAATATGATATGAAATTTTTTGATATAAAATAAATTTTGGACCAAAAATTAATTTTTTTACCTCATTATTATGATATTATTGCTTTATGATTAAATATTTCAATTTATGCTAGTCTTTGATATTATCTTTGTAATGGTTATATTTTAGGGATTTATAGAAGGTGATGAAGGTCATTGTGTAATGTATGGAACCCCTAAATCCGATAAAGATCCTAAATATAATTTTGCATATAATGGATTACCAAAACCCCTAACTGATCCTAATGCAACTTCAATTTTTAAACAATATTGTCCAATGTTGCTTCCTGATAATTATGTCAACGGAAGTGTAATAAACACATGTTGTGATTCAGTTCAGCTGGCTTTTTTTGCAGATAAAATTTCAGAGTTGATTTTTGCGATTTCCTGTCCATCATGTATTAACAACATAAATATATTTACATGTAATTTGATTTGTAGCACGAAACAATCAAGTTTTCTTATACCAAATATTACCAAAGATGACCCCTCAATCGTAAGAGGGGTTACTTATGTAATGTCAGAGAGATTTATAAATGACACATTTGAATCATGTAAAGAAGTTAAAGTGCTTAACACTATTATTCCATTTCTTAATACTGTTTGTAATACTGTTCAAGGGCAGTGTGATCCAACTGCCTTTATTGAGGGTATTTGCAGCCAATCTACATTCCATATAACCCCAAAAATATTCAAAAATGGCGATATATTACCAATGAATATTTCTGAACCAATGAATTATAGTACTTTTCGATGTAATGAGTCATATTTTACGAAAAATTATAATGTTTCTTCTTGTAGTTGTATGGACTGTATACCAAGTTGCTCACCAATGCCACCTCTCCCAGATCATACACAGCATCTCTTTTTAAATTTTTTTACACTTTATCAATTGATAGTTATTGTTATATTTTTAGTATTCTTAATATTTTGTGTGATAGCCTTTCTGGCATTGAAAGGTCGGAAACTTTTTTATCGATTTAAAGGAATTCGTAATGCAGAATTAAACAGTTATGATGAATCAGAAGATACAGCATCCGAAAGTAGTAGTAATACATTGTTTCCTCCAGGACTTGATAATGATCATAATGAGTTTGAAGATAACGAAAGAATTAGATCATCTGCATTTGCTTCTGGCCCTCTAAAAATTTGGGCACAAATCGTTATGAAATATTTTTATTTCGTTATTCCTGCCTCTCTGGGAATCGCAGTTATTTTAATTTTTGGGATAAAGTATCATCTTAGTATAACATCAGATCCAATCGATTTATGGTCTAATCCTTCCGGGAAGTTAAGACGACAGAAGGATATGATTGATGATATTTTCGGACCATTTTATAGAATCGAGCAGTTTGTGATTTCTTTTCCTAATGCAAATAGTACAACATTTTATTCAGGTAACAATATAATTGTTCATCTAGGTTCTGCTGTTAGTATTGAATCAATTTCTAAGTTATCGAAAATTCAAGATGATTTGTTTAATATAAATGCTTCGTATAACTTTACTGATAAAAATGGATCAAATGTTATGAAAAATGTTTCTTTGAATGATATTTGTCTTAAACCTTTATATCCTAGAAGCAATGAATGTGCATTTTACTCTGTTACTCAATATTTTCAAAATAATCTTTCACTATTGATAGACACATCATATAATGGGGAATGGCCTTCCCACCTTGCTTACTGTTCATTTAGTTATGCTTCAATGAGTGATGGGTTTTTCAATGAAACGTCATGTCTTAGTAATTTTATGGCACCTATTAACCCCGAACTAGTGTATGGTGGGCATAGTAACATGTATACAAATGCTTCTTCCTTAATCGTGACATTTATTGTAAATAATCTGATCAATGATGAGTATAGTGCAAAAGTACTTGCATGGGAGTCTGAATTTGTTAAGTACATGAAAAATATAAACGATCCTAATATGACTGTTGTATTTAGCACAGAAAGCTCCATTCATTCTGAGCTTGACCGTCAAACTAGGACAGACGTATTAACAGTTGCAATAAGCTACGCTGCTATGTTTATATATGTATCTTTTGCTCTTGGACGTTTCTCGTACAAGAGCTGTAAGCAATACCTTATTGGTCACAGAGTCTTTGTTGGATTGTCAGGTGTTGTTCTTGTATTGATTTCTGTTGTATCTACCGTCGGATTTTACTGTTATCTAAAATTTTCAATAACTCTTATCATTCTTGAGGTCTTACCATTTTTAGTTCTTGCTGTTGGGGTTGATAATATTTTCATTATGGTTCACGAGTACCAGCGCATTTCAGCAATAGGGGATGAAACATCTAGTGTTATCGATGATATAGCAGATAGTTTGGGAAACGTTGGAGGTGGTATGATCCTAAGCGTTGTGTGTCAAGTTGTTACATTTGGCTCTAGTGCAATATCTGATATACCGGCTATTAGAAGTTTTAGTCTTTTTGCAGCTTTTGCTTTAGGATTTAATTTTTTCCTTCAAATGACTTGTTTTCTTGCAATATTCTTTCTTGATGCTAAAAGAGAAAGAAGTAATCGACCCGCATGTGTCCCATGTGTCAAACTCACAGCACCCTCATCTGAGTCCCCTTCATCTTCCATAATCAAAACTATCTTGAAATACTTTTCAGTTTTTATTAAAAATAAATATGCAAGCTTTTCCATTATTTTTTGTTTTATTGTTAGTTGGTTTGCTAGCTTGTATGTCTTGCCCTCCATTCCTATTGGCTTAGATCAAAGCTTGCCACTCCCTACAGACTCCTACCTTCTGCCTTACTTTGATAAGGTTTTTAATGAATTTCACTCAGGTCCTCCCTTATACTTTGTTGTTAGCCCAGGATTCAAATATGAATACGCTAATGAATCTTCTAACATCTGTGTGTCAGCAGCCAGTTGCCATAATAATTCACTTGGTTCTCAAGTGCTTGATGCATCTCGAATCTATAGTTATTCCAAAATAGCTGCTCCAATGGATTCTTGGATAGATACATATTACCAGTGGCTAAAAACAGATGGAAAAGTATGCTGTATGTACAGAAATTCTTCATTAAATAAAACTGTGTTTTGTCCTTCTACGGATGTTTCACGTAAAGACTGTACTCCCTGTATTTCGAAAGGATCAAAAGGACTTCCAGGACCAGAAGATTTTGCAAAGTTTCTTCCGTGGTTTCTTGATGATATTCCAAATACCGAATGTCCAAACGGAGGAATGCCGGCTTATAAGTCGAATGTTATACTTAATTCAAAATATTACTCAGAAAATCGTTCAGTTAGTGATTCTCCTGTTTACATGTCCCGTTTTTTGTCCTACCATACCGCATTGTCCAGGTTTGACGATTTTTCGCAGGCGTTAGTACGCACATTAAAATTAACTGATAAAGTTTCAAAAGAGATCGATCACGAAGTTTTTCCATATAGCGTTTTCTACATTTTTTATGAGGCATACTTAAGCATTTGGAAACAAGTTTATATTCTATTTGGGATTGCTCTTGGGATTATATTTATTATCAACCTCATTATGCTTCAATTTGATATTAAGTTAGTTATTGTAGTCACTTTGATTATCTTTCTTATGGATTTGGTCAATGTTGGCTTAATGTATTTATTAGGAATTAATCTGAATCCGGTATCTCTTGTAAATCTGGTAATGCTAATCGGTATAAACGTCGAATTTGTATGTCATATTGGCCGGTCATTTGCAGATAGTGATTTACCACCAATGTTGGCTGCTCGAGCTGCCATGGTGAATACTGGAAGTTCGGTGGATGATATTTTTTTAAATTTAATAACATTAGGTTTTTAGTGGGATTGCCCTGACCAAAATAATTGGAATTTCTGTTTTAGGATTTTCAAAATCTCGACTTTTTAGGGTTTTTTGTAATAAATTATGATGAAGTTAATATAGATATATTATTTTAAAATGTATTCTGTTGCCATTGCTGTTGGAACCGCTCATGGGTTGTTACTGCTTCCTGTAATTTTAAGATTCATAAAAAATAAAAGAAAAAATCGAGTCAATAGGATTTTTATCGAGGAGATTGGAGAATAAATTTATTTTTTACCTTAGCTTGACTCGTGATTTTATCTATCAAATTTATATAGTATATATTGTACGGGTTCGAAATATTTAACTATTTACGATAAAATTATTGAATATATTTTCATTGAGGATGAATTTGTTTATTTTTGGTACTAAAGTGCGTACTTTGTATTTTATATGTTATAAAAATGAATGGCGGTTGAAGAATTATTTTAATTTACCACAATTATACTGTGAAATTGCTTCACTGCTTGTTTCTCTTCCATTATTTCGTGTTAATAATAAATACATATAAAATGAAAAAATTTATTTATTTTTTGAACTTATAGTAGTTCAATGGAGTTTAAACTAACGGATAAAAAATGCCTACTAGAAAAATATCTTAAAAATATAAAATAATATCACCAATTTTTTATAAACATAAATTCCTAAAAAAAATCGGTCAAGGATTTTTTTAGTATTTTTTATGTTTATTATTCATGATTAATATTCCAAAGACAGGTATATATGAATTTCTACTAAAATAAGCCTAATGTACTAGGTACATAGAATATCCTTTGTTTGAATCCTTCAGATCTTCGAAATTCTTTCTTATTTAAAAAAAATAATTAATTTTGGATAAAACGACCGATTCAAAATAAATTTTGAATGGAATAATCTAACAGATTTTAAACGATCAGGCCTATAACCTAAAAATAATGAAAAAACACTATTTTATATATGCTAATAGTAAAACGATATACACGATTTACAAAATTATTAAGATATAATTATATTGATTGTAACAAATATTTTTTAAATTTTTATTATCATTCTGGGTTTTAGATGACATATCTGATTTAATACAGACCTGAAGAAACTATGAACAAGTATTTGCTTCTATATATAGGAAGAGTTTTGCAGGCGGTCTATCAGAAAGGCATTTTTTGAGGTGCCCACCCAAAAAGTACAATTAAATGAAATATAAATCAGGTTGGGATAGTCTACTATAAACTCAACCTGATTTTATAGACTTTTCCCTTATCTAGTGAAATAAAAAATAGAATTTTCAAAGTAAATAGTTAATAAATCGCATAAGAGGTAGTAAAAAAGGTAACATGAAGTGTTTTAGTGATCGTTTCGCAACTGAGCTGTTATCTTGGGCTACAACTGTGTACTATGCTTTTTTTTACAGATTTATGCCGTGAAATTGAATTTCTTAGATCTTTCATATCTATGATTCCATGTGTGGCATGTTTAGTGTTGTGGCGGAAGGGTGTTAACAGCTTTGGACTAACGGGTGATAGGTCATACAACTTTTAGTCAATTTTTACGTGATCGATACCGGGCTTGGTACTTTTCAGTCGATTATGCTTAAAATTTTTTAAGAATGTGGATTTATATATATTTCGAAAGGTTTTACCGAGCCAATAATATGTAACTTCTCGAAACCGAAATTAATTTTTTTTAAGATATATGTTTAGTTACATACGTTTATTAAATAAGTTTCCGGGAAAGATTTGTGTACATTATTTTCTTTTGAAAATCCATATCAACCAGCATTATGATAAGTAAAATATTAAAAATATTATCTACTTCTTACATTTAAATGAATAATACGGAAATTAGAAATTTATTGACCCTAATAAGTTTTTTTTCGGAACATTCACCTTGATAAAAAAATAAAAATGTCGATGAAATTTATATCGAAACCGCAGATAACTGGATTTTTACAATTTTTATTAAAAGATGCTACCCAAAAATATAAATCAAGATAGCCATTAATTTATCACAACTATAATAAAAGTTTAAGTTCTATTGCCAGACTTATTGGAATATGACAATAAGTATAGTATTTGAATCGTTTGTAATGAAAAATTTTTACTTAGCAATCTAGTTTTAAAATTGAAACATATTTTATTGCTGTCCTATAAAAATATATTAACATAACAAATCTCAAATATTTTGTTTGTCATAAAAAGTATAAAAATGTATAATTACTTTTTTTATTGGAAATTAATTAAAAGTAACTGTTGTAAAATCTAACAGATATTCCTAGAAAATTACATCTATAGAATTTTTTTATTGGTATAATATTCTTTAGTTTTTTACGTTAAGTAATATTAATATACATTATATAACTTATGATAAAGTTATGTCTATAAGAATTTCATTAAGTTAATAAAAGTTTAATTCATAATATATTACTGTGGTACCCTAACGGGTATGTCCCATGGGACGTATATGATGTGAAGAGAGACCTGGTTC
>LDMZ01037654.1:0-13352 GCA_001455285.1 Sphaeromyxa zaharoni | reverse complement strand
AGGTAATGGGGGTTGTTTTAGTAGGTGAAAACCCTACACTGCCTGCCGGGAGCGCTGGGAAGCCCTGGCTGGCGCCTAACCTGACGCGTAAGCCAGCTGGAGGTAAGTCCCATCTTACTGAACCGTCTTCAAAAACATAAGTAGCAGGTAAAGGTTTTTGCTTCCATAGCTAAGAAAAAAAAGGAATTGATGATCCATTTAAACTAATTCAGATAGATATAATTTAAAAAAATAGGACAACCGATATAAATTAAATAAGAATGATTTATTCCTGTGCTAATGATGGGGTCCAGGAAAATGTATTCATTATTTAATGTAAAAAATTCTATTTAAGTAAATATAATGTTACAGTTAATATTTCAAAACGTATTTAAACATTGTTTTTCATTTAGAAAAGAACATTTTATGCCAGTTTGACTTCTAATATATATTTTAGCTAGCACAAGAAGTTTGAAAAATCCGCTGACAAGAGTTTATCACGTTAGAGAATCTAATTTTTGATAGTTCCTCTTACTAAATTAAATATAAGAGACATCAATGAAATTTTATTTTCTATATATCGGCAAAAAAATAATAATCGAAAAAGCAGTGGGATGGCTAATACAACTGAAATTAATTACCTATTTTATGTTGATGATGAATTGAATACTGTTTGTATCTGAACAGAATAGTGATTAAGGCCTATTTTATTAATTATTTTTTCTATATTTCTTGGAAAAATAATGTAAAAAATTGATTCATAAAATTTTTTACCTTAAAAATAGATAACTAAAATCTTGGGTTTTTACATTTATATTTAAGTTTAAAGAATATTACTGTAATGCTCCTCGTGGCATACATGACAGGAGGAAGAAAATGTTGGGGCAGGAGATTCATCCTGCTGATAAAACATAATTAAACTAGCTAACAGTATTAGACTGTTTTAGTATCTAACATGTCGAATAAAAATGTTCTACGCATTCAGTCGAGTGATTTCTATATTAAATTATTTTTAATAATTGATAATGCTTAAATGGAATTAATTGTGTGTCAGTCATTTAGTTTTTAATTTGTTTAAATATGCCATAATTGAATATTTCTAGCATGGACAAATAATGATCGATAAATACTGAATTTTTCACAAACTTAACTATGTTCTAAGGATTTTCAGGTTTAAACACCTCAAACTTGTTAATATTATAATTTTTTTCCTAAATTAAACGATGTTTTATTTTTATCTACAAGTAATATGTGAAGGAATAAAGATTTTCTTAATCGATTATGAGTTTTAACTAGATGGTTTTCTTAAAAATTCTATAGTTAAAACGATACCTCAAATATTCGATATGTAATCATTTTTACTTTCATTATTTTTTTAAAATTTTTTCTCTATGGATTAAACAATATTCAAAAGCTTTATTCAGAAAAAAATAAATTACAAATATTAATAGAATTACCGTAATAAAAATTATTATTACATCAAAATAACGATTAGATTAATTGAAAATAATTATTTAAATGTATATTAACAATAATGCTTAAAACCTTACAATTTTAGTGATAAATGAAAGAAATTATAAGTAATTTTAACGATTTTGGCATATTTGCAATTCCATCAGCTTAATGTTTAGCCAATGAGGAATATCCTTCAGATATGACTTACGATGATTTATTAAAATTTCCTAAAACACGTAATCAAATAAAGTATATATTTTTCTATCTGGTAATGATCGTTGTGGTTTAAAGGTATAAATTAATAATATTTTTCCGTTTTTTAGGTTTTTGAGTAGTGTTAAGCAATCTTTGAACAAATATTTAAATTGAAAATATCAGTATCATGAAAAATGGAATAAACTTTAAACAGAAGAGATATTCACAATTTGGCGTTATAAAAATCAAATAAATTATCTATAATGTAGATATACTTTAAAAGATGGTGTTTTCAGCTTTTAATTAATTAACTAAACGAGATAAGTAGGGAAGGTTAGTCAGAAAGGATATCTAACTAGATCAAGGAGAATATAATTTTAAAAAATTATTTTTTAATAATAACGTAAAAACTGAATATTTTTTGATTAAATACATGAGATTGTGAAAATCTGTTATGAAACTAACTTCGAGATATTTTTATTATTTATAAAAATTTCACACGTAAAACATACGAAATTTTATTTTAAATTCTGTACCATAAAAGCAGGATATAATTATCTAAGAACAATCACCAGATTTTAAATATTTTCTTAATCCCCATGCATTGCATGGGAAGGACCCAATCCAGCTAGAACTTGACTACAATGATCTTAGGTCTTCAGATGTTTGTTGGGTCTGTTAACCAGATTTTAATAAAAATATTTTTATTGAAATAATAAAAGATATAATTAGTTAAAATTTTCGTATTGAGTTCTTTCGTTACTTTTAAATGAATTAGATAGTTTTCAAATGAACTGATAATTATGGAAGTCTATAGGTGTGCCAGAAATATAACATCCAAACATATATACCTGAGGTTATTTAAGAAACATCTAAGTTAAGAAAAAAGAGTTAACTATCTGACTTATCAAACGAGCACAGTATATATTCTAAAATTAAAAGAGATAGCGAAATCACAAGAGTCAGACGTGATCTCCTTGCAGATAAACTTCATCACAAAGTTTTTTTAATTATGAATTTTGGTATTGATAGTTTATTTGAAAATATTATATCATTTTTTAATAAAAACACGTTTTCAAGGTTACCCGTATGTTTAGGCTTAAATTATATAAGGTTATGTCAGGGACCAAAAAGAGAAGCAGCTTGAACGGTCGGGTTGCAACTCTTCCTATGGTTAAGTAGCTCTACGAAAGAGGCAGAGGTAAACCGTGACACAATATCTATCAATGTGGACCATATAGCTAGCATTCTTATACAATTAGTCAAAGTTAATGGAAGTATTTAAAACTCTACCTTTCTTTCGCATAGGCATGCCATGTCCAAACAATTCATATATACACTCGTTAAAATATTAATAGTAAAATAATATTATTTTGCCAAAAATTTTATGCAAAGGAATTTCTAAAACTATAATATAATTGAGGCATATTCATGATTATCCCAATGAGAGTAGAAAAGGAAAAAATTTTTATGATACAAGTAAACCATTTGGTAATTGTTGTGCCCTCATAGAACCACGCCCATTGGCAGGCGGGCGGAGGAACAATTAATGATAACCTAATTATCTAATGAAATATTTTTAATTATTCCTAAGTTGAGGATTATTGATTGCTCATGATGAACGATAACGCATTTCGTAGAACTAAGAGAGGAACCAGGTCTCTCTTCACATCATATACGTCCCATGGGACATACCCGTTAGGGTACCACAGTAATATATTATGAATTAAACTTTTATTAACTTAATGAAATTCTTATAGACATAACTTTATCATAAGTTATATAATGTATATTAATATTACTTAACGTAAAAAACTAAAGAATATTATACCAATAAAAAAATTCTATAGATGTAATTTTCTAGGAATATCTGTTAGATTTTACAACAGTTACTTTTAATTAATTTCCAATAAAAAAAGTAATTATACATTTTTATACTTTTTATGACAAACAAAATATTTGAGATTTGTTATGTTAATATATTTTTATAGGACAGCAATAAAATATGTTTCAATTTTAAAACTAGATTGCTAAGTAAAAATTTTTCATTACAAACGATTCAAATACTATACTTATTGTCATATTCCAATAAGTCTGGCAATAGAACTTAAACTTTTATTATAGTTGTGATAAATTAATGGCTATCTTGATTTATATTTTTGGGTAGCATCTTTTAATAAAAATTGTAAAAATCCAGTTATCTGCGGTTTCGATATAAATTTCATCGACATTTTTATTTTTTTATCAAGGTGAATGTTCCGAAAAAAAACTTATTAGGGTCAATAAATTTCTAATTTCCGTATTATTCATTTAAATGTAAGAAGTAGATAATATTTTTAATATTTTACTTATCATAATGCTGGTTGATATGGATTTTCAAAAGAAAATAATGTACACAAATCTTTCCCGGAAACTTATTTAATAAACGTATGTAACTAAACATATATCTTAAAAAAAATTAATTTCGGTTTCGAGAAGTTACATATTATTGGCTCGGTAAAACCTTTCGAAATATATATAAATCCACATTCTTAAAAAATTTTAAGCATAATCGACTGAAAAGTACCAAGCCCGGTATCGATCACGTAAAAATTGACTAAAAGTTGTATGACCTATCACCCGTTAGTCCAAAGCTGTTAACACCCTTCCGCCACAACACTAAACATGCCACACATGGAATCATAGATATGAAAGATCTAAGAAATTCAATTTCACGGCATAAATCTGTAAAAAAAAGCATAGTACACAGTTGTAGCCCAAGATAACAGCTCAGTTGCGAAACGATCACTAAAACACTTCATGTTACCTTTTTTACTACCTCTTATGCGATTTATTAACTATTTACTTTGAAAATTCTATTTTTTATTTCACTAGATAAGGGAAAAGTCTATAAAATCAGGTTGAGTTTATAGTAGACTATCCCAACCTGATTTATATTTCATTTAATTGTACTTTTTGGGTGGGCACCTCAAAAAATGCCTTTCTGATAGACCGCCTGCAAAACTCTTCCTATATATAGAAGCAAATACTTGTTCATAGTTTCTTCAGGTCTGTATTAAATCAGATATGTCATCTAAAACCCAGAATGATAATAAAAATTTAAAAAATATTTGTTACAATCAATATAATTATATCTTAATAATTTTGTAAATCGTGTATATCGTTTTACTATTAGCATATATAAAATAGTGTTTTTTCATTATTTTTAGGTTATAGGCCTGATCGTTTAAAATCTGTTAGATTATTCCATTCAAAATTTATTTTGAATCGGTCGTTTTATCCAAAATTAATTATTTTTTTTAAATAAGAAAGAATTTCGAAGATCTGAAGGATTCAAACAAAGGATATTCTATGTACCTAGTACATTAGGCTTATTTTAGTAGAAATTCATATATACCTGTCTTTGGAATATTAATCATGAATAATAAACATAAAAAATACTAAAAAAATCCTTGACCGATTTTTTTTAGGAATTTATGTTTATAAAAAATTGGTGATATTATTTTATATTTTTAAGATATTTTTCTAGTAGGCATTTTTTATCCGTTAGTTTAAACTCCATTGAACTACTATAAGTTCAAAAAATAAATAAATTTTTTCATTTTATATGTATTTATTATTAACACGAAATAATGGAAGAGAAACAAGCAGTGAAGCAATTTCACAGTATAATTGTGGTAAATTAAAATAATTCTTCAACCGCCATTCATTTTTATAACATATAAAATACAAAGTACGCACTTTAGTACCAAAAATAAACAAATTCATCCTCAATGAAAATATATTCAATAATTTTATCGTAAATAGTTAAATATTTCGAACCCGTACAATATATACTATATAAATTTGATAGATAAAATCACGAGTCAAGCTAAGGTAAAAAATAAATTTATTCTCCAATCTCCTCGATAAAAATCCTATTGACTCGATTTTTTCTTTTATTTTTTATGAATCTTAAAATTACAGGAAGCAGTAACAACCCATGAGCGGTTCCAACAGCAATGGCAACAGAATACATTTTAAAATAATATATCTATATTAACTTCATCATAATTTATTACAAAAAACCCTAAAAAGTCGAGATTTTGAAAATCCTAAAACAGAAATTCCAATTATTTTGGTCAGGGCAATCCCACTAAAAACCTAATGTTATTAAATTTAAAAAAATATCATCCACCGAACTTCCAGTATTCACCATGGCAGCTCGAGCAGCCAACATTGGTGGTAAATCACTATCTGCAAATGACCGGCCAATATGACATACAAATTCGACGTTTATACCGATTAGCATTACCAGATTTACAAGAGATACCGGATTCAGATTAATTCCTAATAAATACATTAAGCCAACATTGACCAAATCCATAAGAAAGATAATCAAAGTGACTACAATAACTAACTTAATATCAAATTGAAGCATAATGAGGTTGATAATAAATATAATCCCAAGAGCAATCCCAAATAGAATATAAACTTGTTTCCAAATGCTTAAGTATGCCTCATAAAAAATGTAGAAAACGCTATATGGAAAAACTTCGTGATCGATCTCTTTTGAAACTTTATCAGTTAATTTTAATGTGCGTACTAACGCCTGCGAAAAATCGTCAAACCTGGACAATGCGGTATGGTAGGACAAAAAACGGGACATGTAAACAGGAGAATCACTAACTGAACGATTTTCTGAGTAATATTTTGAATTAAGTATAACATTCGACTTATAAGCCGGCATTCCTCCGTTTGGACATTCGGTATTTGGAATATCATCAAGAAACCACGGAAGAAACTTTGCAAAATCTTCTGGTCCTGGAAGTCCTTTTGATCCTTTCGAAATACAGGGAGTACAGTCTTTACGTGAAACATCCGTAGAAGGACAAAACACAGTTTTATTTAATGAAGAATTTCTGTACATACAGCATACTTTTCCATCTGTTTTTAGCCACTGGTAATATGTATCTATCCAAGAATCCATTGGAGCAGCTATTTTGGAATAACTATAGATTCGAGATGCATCAAGCACTTGAGAACCAAGTGAATTATTATGGCAACTGGCTGCTGACACACAGATGTTAGAAGATTCATTAGCGTATTCATATTTGAATCCTGGGCTAACAACAAAGTATAAGGGAGGACCTGAGTGAAATTCATTAAAAACCTTATCAAAGTAAGGCAGAAGGTAGGAGTCTGTAGGGAGTGGCAAGCTTTGATCTAAGCCAATAGGAATGGAGGGCAAGACATACAAGCTAGCAAACCAACTAACAATAAAACAAAAAATAATGGAAAAGCTTGCATATTTATTTTTAATAAAAACTGAAAAGTATTTCAAGATAGTTTTGATTATGGAAGATGAAGGGGACTCAGATGAGGGTGCTGTGAGTTTGACACATGGGACACATGCGGGTCGATTACTTCTTTCTCTTTTAGCATCAAGAAAGAATATTGCAAGAAAACAAGTCATTTGAAGGAAAAAATTAAATCCTAAAGCAAAAGCTGCAAAAAGACTAAAACTTCTAATAGCCGGTATATCAGATATTGCACTAGAGCCAAATGTAACAACTTGACACACAACGCTTAGGATCATACCACCTCCAACGTTTCCCAAACTATCTGCTATATCATCGATAACACTAGATGTTTCATCCCCTATTGCTGAAATGCGCTGGTACTCGTGAACCATAATGAAAATATTATCAACCCCAACAGCAAGAACTAAAAATGGTAAGACCTCAAGAATGATAAGAGTTATTGAAAATTTTAGATAACAGTAAAATCCGACGGTAGATACAACAGAAATCAATACAAGAACAACACCTGACAATCCAACAAAGACTCTGTGACCAATAAGGTATTGCTTACAGCTCTTGTACGAGAAACGTCCAAGAGCAAAAGATACATATATAAACATAGCAGCGTAGCTTATTGCAACTGTTAATACGTCTGTCCTAGTTTGACGGTCAAGCTCAGAATGAATGGAGCTTTCTGTGCTAAATACAACAGTCATATTAGGATCGTTTATATTTTTCATGTACTTAACAAATTCAGACTCCCATGCAAGTACTTTTGCACTATACTCATCATTGATCAGATTATTTACAATAAATGTCACGATTAAGGAAGAAGCATTTGTATACATGTTACTATGCCCACCATACACTAGTTCGGGGTTAATAGGTGCCATAAAATTACTAAGACATGACGTTTCATTGAAAAACCCATCACTCATTGAAGCATAACTAAATGAACAGTAAGCAAGGTGGGAAGGCCATTCCCCATTATATGATGTGTCTATCAATAGTGAAAGATTATTTTGAAAATATTGAGTAACAGAGTAAAATGCACATTCATTGCTTCTAGGATATAAAGGTTTAAGACAAATATCATTCAAAGAAACATTTTTCATAACATTTGATCCATTTTTATCAGTAAAGTTATACGAAGCATTTATATTAAACAAATCATCTTGAATTTTCGATAACTTAGAAATTGATTCAATACTAACAGCAGAACCTAGATGAACAATTATATTGTTACCTGAATAAAATGTTGTACTATTTGCATTAGGAAAAGAAATCACAAACTGCTCGATTCTATAAAATGGTCCGAAAATATCATCAATCATATCCTTCTGTCGTCTTAACTTCCCGGAAGGATTAGACCATAAATCGATTGGATCTGATGTTATACTAAGATGATACTTTATCCCAAAAATTAAAATAACTGCGATTCCCAGAGAGGCAGGAATAACGAAATAAAAATATTTCATAACGATTTGTGCCCAAATTTTTAGAGGGCCAGAAGCAAATGCAGATGATCTAATTCTTTCGTTATCTTCAAACTCATTATGATCATTATCAAGTCCTGGAGGAAACAATGTATTACTACTACTTTCGGATGCTGTATCTTCTGATTCATCATAACTGTTTAATTCTGCATTACGAATTCCTTTAAATCGATAAAAAAGTTTCCGACCTTTCAATGCCAGAAAGGCTATCACACAAAATATTAAGAATACTAAAAATATAACAATAACTATCAATTGATAAAGTGTAAAAAAATTTAAAAAGAGATGCTGTGTATGATCTGGGAGAGGTGGCATTGGTGAGCAACTTGGTATACAGTCCATACAACTACAAGAAGAAACATTATAATTTTTCGTAAAATATGACTCATTACATCGAAAAGTACTATAATTCATTGGTTCAGAAATATTCATTGGTAATATATCGCCATTTTTGAATATTTTTGGGGTTATATGGAATGTAGATTGGCTGCAAATACCCTCAATAAAGGCAGTTGGATCACACTGCCCTTGAACAGTATTACAAACAGTATTAAGAAATGGAATAATAGTGTTAAGCACTTTAACTTCTTTACATGATTCAAATGTGTCATTTATAAATCTCTCTGACATTACATAAGTAACCCCTCTTACGATTGAGGGGTCATCTTTGGTAATATTTGGTATAAGAAAACTTGATTGTTTCGTGCTACAAATCAAATTACATGTAAATATATTTATGTTGTTAATACATGATGGACAGGAAATCGCAAAAATCAACTCTGAAATTTTATCTGCAAAAAAAGCCAGCTGAACTGAATCACAACATGTGTTTATTACACTTCCGTTGACATAATTATCAGGAAGCAACATTGGACAATATTGTTTAAAAATTGAAGTTGCATTAGGATCAGTTAGGGGTTTTGGTAATCCATTATATGCAAAATTATATTTAGGATCTTTATCGGATTTAGGGGTTCCATACATTACACAATGACCTTCATCACCTTCTATAAATCCCTAAAATATAACCATTACAAAGATAATATCAAAGACTAGCATAAATTGAAATATTTAATCATAAAGCAATAATATCATAATAATGAGGTAAAAAAATTAATTTTTGGTCCAAAATTTATTTTATATCAAAAAATTTCATATCATATTTTGATCGCGAAACTTAGTTAAACATATTTAGAAAAATAAAAACACATTAATACTGCTCTAGCAGTAGTTTCACATAACAAGTTCGCGAGTGTTTCCTTTCGTTTTAACTATTTTGAATATTTTAAAACGGTTACGCGAGACTGACGAATCAAGAATAAAGAGTGTATAGCGCCCAAATATTAAATTTCTCAAAATATGGGTTTTAATCAACAAGGAATATACTCGTGGAGGTGAATCAAAAGCGATTGCTAGGAAACAGTGCTCAGTGGTGAATTTAGTAATTTCTTATTTCAAAACATGGGAAAAACAATTAAAAATACTAAAAATAACTTTATTTTATATTAGAATTATTTTCAATGTTTCGTAATATTCATTTGATATTTATCAATAATTATAATTCTACTTTTTGCGTTTTGATCCATCAAGAGACTCAATAATCAATGTAAGAGGTATCCAGAAAAAGATATAATACTTTCATAGCCCATTTAACCAGAATAAGTCGAAAAGCTAAAGAATATTAGAGAAATGAACGTAGGTAGTTCGTTTTTGTTGATTCCAAACTTTCTTTAATGAGCTAAAAATTTTTTAGCCAATTCTTTAAATTATATTTTTTACAGAAATGTTAGATTAAGCAAAATAGACATGGTGGAACCGATACCCCGTATTGCATACATTTTGATGTTTTCACGTGATTGAAGAAATAACGATTGACTAATTAAAATTAATGACAAATGCCATTCTTCATTTTTTTATATGTAACATAATATATAAATTACCCCTTTAGAATAAGCCATCTCTATGGCATATTATTTTTTTATCATCGAACATATGAAAAAATTTAAAAAAATGAAACTTTGATATAAGATTTCAGTTTGTTCCATGAACAAGTTTATAACCCAAATCACTCTACATTAAATAGCAAAAAGGAATTTTATAAATAAGTAAGTACAAGATAAGAGCATAAATCACAAATCCTAAATACAATCCCATGCAAGGTAAAAACATGGAGAATAATAATAATCTTCGAGGCTAAGTGATCAATAAATTGTGGAACTTTTTTCACAAATTTCCCCTAACTCGTATCTAAAAACTACAAGTCAAGGAACAAATGTGCATGGTTAGCAAAGACTCCACTTACATAGTAATTCAAAATATGAAAAAAGACTTTATACTATCTACTTGAGTATAGCTAGTATTTAAAAAAAAATTTTTAATCAGTTTATCGAAATCTCTCTAAGCCAATTCCAAAAACATTAAGCGGCGTCCAAATGGTGCGATTACATAGGTTATAAAAGGATTAATTTAATTTTTAACAAACTTCATTTTCATTGAAGAAAAAGCAAAAATTTAAAAGAATACATATTGAAAGGACCGAAAGCTAGTTGTCTAATTTTTTACATAATATGCACGCCGAACGGGTCAATACTAGATAATTAAATCTAATAACAAAAAGTTCACGTGCACCCTTTAGAAAATACAGACAAAAAGCGTCATCTCACCTTTCAATTCATTTATTAAAGTTTGAAATGAATATATAAAACAAATATTTTTATATTATAAACAATATATGATGAATGAACTTACCCCGGAACAGCTTAAAACGTATAAAATGAAAAAGAAGGTAAATTCTTTCATTTATCCAACAAGACTTTTAGCTCAAAGAAACTTCCTAACAATAAATATAAAGACGGTTTTAAAGGAAATACGCATGTCACATTTCTGTTAATCCCCTAATATAGTGGCTTCAATTATGTATTTCCTTTAATTAGGTATGGAGGTAACTTTTATTTATAGTGCAATCTGAAGGTGTCCTATGTTGTAGCCATTATTCTGTTGATAAAGCAGTAAGTTTCTGTTTAATCTAGTAAGGAAAATCACTAAATGCCACATTGAAGAAACGCATATCTACAGTGATTATATTAATTACAGAAAACATTTCAAAGACTGGAACGTAGCGGAGATTCTGTTTAAATTTAACGAAGAAGTAGTTCAAAAGATGGTGAACAGTTTTTAGCAACTATGTTTATAACTTCTATCCAAGAAAATACCCTCGGAAATTTTTTTTATTCAGATTTAGTTAAATTTCTTTAATTAGATGCAGGGTTTAATTCATTATATAAACAATCTATGATACATATAACAAGAAATCATAATCAGATTTTAATCACTGTTTTAGACAATGAACTTAATATTAATCAAATTAAGTAGGTAAGTTTAATAAAAAAAAACATTTATATTCTGAAGCTAAACCTTAATATAGGTTCTCAAATCACAGTTTTCTTTTTCTACATATCAGCATTATTGAACATACCTTACACCAGAGAAAATGTTGGTGACAGTGACGCTAACCTATACATCGCTACCCCATTATACATAGGGTCCATGTATAATTGTGGAGTTAGGTTATTAAATTTATAATATGTAGAGCGCAAACAAGACACTAATCCACACGGTAGAACACTCTAAAATTGTTGTAGGCACACAGTTTTAATGCATTATACTATGAATGAGGCATCAAAATCATATATGGGAAAGAAATATCAACTTTAAACGATATCTTTTTTCAGAATAAAGATTGAGGCTCAGATACTTTGTAAAACCTTATATTTGTTTCTTTTTTTACCTAAATGCGATTTACTCACATTCATTCCTGGTGATCGTTTTGGTGCTATTATTTCTGTGCGTCAAGTATTTCCATCAACTGGTTGAGGGGCAGGATAAACTTAAAAAAATTAAAATTTTAAGTCTATGAATAACATTAAATAAATGAGTCAAAAGTTTGAAGGAAAATACATCACCTTTTTGAATAATTTTGATAAGGCTCATGGGTTTATTGCAGAATAGAGACTACAAAGAAGAGAAAGGCTGTTCTTGATCCAAATACAGATACTCTAACTATAATTAAAAGATAGTTTTAGAAGTATTTCAATTTTATACCTTACTGTTTTCCATTATTACAAGCTTCATCTAAACCGCAATATTGAGTTCATTAATTCGACAACAATGACCAACACTAAATAAGGAGAACCTACAGTGCGATAATATGCGGAATTTATCCAAGGTATGGGTAATCTTCTGTTAATGCGAATGGGAAAATATGAACTTTTATTGAATACAAAACAACAAGTTGATTCATGACCTATCTTTCTCTATGCTATGGAAATCATTTATTACCTTTAGTTTAGCTCTAGAAATTTTTTTATGAACATATACAGAGTCTAATGTTAATATTAAAACTGGATCTGACTTTACTCAATGAATGAGTAAATGGAAATCTTATTTTTGTGCTCAACGATCAATGCTTTGTTTGCCACGATTAATCAATGGGATTAGGGGACCTATACTAAAAAATACCCCTCTTATTTAACCAGATAGAAAAAATTTTGGTTGGAAGAAAATTTATTGATGAATAATCGAGATTACAAAAATTAGTTTTTTCATCAATGATCAATCTTAACTTGCTCGATTGTTCAAAATGGCAGCTTTAATTTCTGATCTGACACCCATTACCCACAATCTTGCTGTTCAATGCTCAAGAATTTCTTTTTCGTTAAGTATTCTCCACAGACATCATATGTGTTGCAAATAAAATAAAATAAATTATTTTTCAAAACGTATAAGATACAAGACCGAGAGGGACCACTAGCCCAAGTATTTTACATGTAGATCTAAGAGAACTGGGGCGAGTTTATTAAACGTTATTTATTTTTAGTCAAAAAGAATGAATTGAGGTCGTCACCCATTCTATTTCTTACATTTCTTTCATCAGAACAGGCTATGC
>LDMZ01037652.1:0-11735 GCA_001455285.1 Sphaeromyxa zaharoni | reverse complement strand
ATATATATATATATATTTTATATGTATCAAATTCCTTTTGGATACCCTAAGGTATTTAAAAACTATAGCTTTCAAAATAACTTCAAGAGTGAATATAAATATTTTTTGGAATAAAATTTTTAGCAAAGTCGTTCAAAGTTCACAATGAGTGTGCACTGGAGACAGAGCTTTTGGCAGTAGCGATTTCATGAGAAATCCTGTTTTAAATACATATCAAATAAAAAAAAACACTCTAGTTTATTCTGATTACTTTAAACATTTTCATCAAACGAAGGTGTTACGTATATGGATAACTCTTAAACTATTTAAATATCAGGACAAAATTTACATGGACTGTTTCGGTAATCGTTCATCAAATTTTAATGAGCATCCCTATCATGGGGTAAATACTTAAATATATAATACTATTCGTTAGGAGGTGCAGATTATTTGAAAAAGATGACTTAAAAAAAGCTTTATGATAAAATAAGAAAAGAAAGTGTAGTCGAATATATCCTTATATATCGCTTATAAGAAATAGTGCATACCTAAAGCTAGCCAATTAATAGTTTCAAAATTTTAATGTTCATATAATCTACCAACTTTTATTTTTAATTAATTCCTATCAGCCCAAACTATAGTTGATAAAATGTAATATGAGAACATTCATATGCATATTATAAATAGTGACTATTTCAAATTAAAATATTTTTAAGCTTTTATTAGTATTTGTGGTCTCGACCTAAAAGTAATTAATAAAACTCTTTCTTATACGATTAACGGTTTAAATTTCTGTAGTTTCAGTTTAATATCTCGATTCCCTTTGCCCATACTTCAATTCTAATATTATAGGATTAGTAGATTCCAAAAATAATTGAAAATGAAACCAAAGGTATCAAATAATTTCTTGAAATAAATCGGTCTATTTTATTATCTTACTCTTCATGGAAGAGTAGAAAACTGTAGTCCATGTTAAAAAAACATAAAAAGGCATAGAATAAGTTTTTATTCCTCATTTTTCATTATAAAATAGTGAAGGATTTTGCTTTTATTTAATTAAATATATGGTTTTCTGAAAGGGTATGACTAAAATCAAGAGAGAGATATGAATTTGAAATATGATACAACATGTTCCCAATAAATTATCTCTCACCTATGCTTAAACCAAACAAAAATAAATTATGTAAATAACGGATAAATACATTCTCTAAAATTATTCTTATTGCTGTAAAATGCTGATTATAAGATCTTTTATGTTACATATTTATAAAATTATAGATATTAAGAATTGATCTTTTTTGAATTCCGACTTAAATGTAATTAACTTTCACGTTTTGGAGGGTTAATTGGAGTTGCTTAAATAGAAAAATAAATTATTTCGATTCTTTAAATATTTGTGTGGATGATTTCATTTTTAAACCTTAGCTGAATTCGGTTATACCAATAAAAATGTACTTTAATCCTTGAAATCATCCATGGAATGACATCTATGACAAATTTTTAAAAATATTTTTCTATAAAATGTTTTTTCTTTAATTAATGAAAATTTATATTTTCATACTTTTTTCTAACTTTCAGCTACATAATAATTTTTAAAACTAAAATTTTATTCAAGGATAACATAAACTGTTAATAGATTCGTCAGAAAAAGACATTAGAATTTATTGATTGTTTCACAGAAGAGCGTAACGAATTTTGGTTTCACAGCAGTTACATTATAAATCTAAGCTGTAAAGAAGATAGTGTCTAAGTATATATGAATATTGGGAGTTGATCATGAATGGAAGAACATTATATAAAATTGAGATCAAACCAGAAAAGTTAATAAACTATTTTTCCACTTAATAAGGAATACCTACATTTGGTTACAGCCTAATATCCTCACAATAACATATTTTTCCATATAAGAAAATAGTTTTTTTGCAAAATTTTTACCAGTTATTAAAACTTAAAAATTGATAGTCAAATTATAATATAAGAAACATTTTTTGCATATGATACGGCCCTCAAAATACAATACCTTTAAACATTTTCAAAAATATAACACCCCTTATACATTGACCATAAAAAATACGAAAAGTTAAGCTAGTTCGTATTCATTTCCACGTCAGTTTTAATTATGATTTTTGGACTTGTATATTACTCCATAGCTAATCCGTGATATAAATTCTGGCTGCTGAAATATTTATTAAATCATCCCAACCTGCTTTAATTGTACCTTCTGTTACTTCTTCTATTAAGACATCATGTAATAAAATTGTTTATTCAACGACAGCATCAATTTAAGAGATTGATTCAAACAGGTTTAGATGCTAAATTGTCAGCAGTTTCTAACTACACCCATTTATACCTTAGTTCATAACTCTATCCCTGAGTGATTAATCTAAGCTAGCATATTATGATTACAAAGTATTTTTCAAACTTTTGGAAGTAATCATTCCAATGGCTTATATCTCTTGTAATTTTTTAAAGAATTATTTAATTAATAAACACACGAAAGTGAAATTATTCCAATAAGATTTTTTTCAATATTGGTGCTGCACTATTTTTCCAGTTTTTATAGTAAAATTAGCTTACAAACCATATTTCAGTTAAGATTACAATTCAACCCAACACTTGCTGAAAATACTCATATTTTAATAAATTTTTTTCTAAAATAAGGAAAATCGGAAGTAATATTCTCATTATCATCATTTATAAAAAAATAAAATCCCCTTTCCAATCTTGTGGAGTTGACACAATCATCGACTTTATATCAGCTTTTCCATGTTCTTTATAATCAGAAACGTTAAAAATATAAAAATTTTAATCATGATTTCTATCTGATAAAGTGGGAAATCAGTTCACGATTATTAATCTGTAAAATTTTTAACCAATTTCGATTATTTGGGAAAAATATTTTGTGAAAACTTCTTTCTGCATTCTCGATAGAGTTTATTTTAAAAAAAGTTGTTTGACATATAATGGAATAAAATAATACCCATCTTTTATTGCTTCTTTAGTCTGTCTGTAATATAGACTTAGTCAGCTGTTGAACACTGTTATTATTTACGGAACGTTACACATTCATTCAAATTCTGCTCAAAAACAGAATATTTGTTGTTTGCCACCAATGATATTTTTTTAATCAACAAATTTTTCAGACCTTCTCTTTTATATATCGACATGCGATTAATAGAAATTTAAACATGGTCTACCTTGCAGTCGTTATGATTCTTTCTATTTTTTCTGACATCATATGACCTACCGCGAATAACATAAAATTAATTTAAAGGGTAATTTATGGGTCATCACATCATCATATAGAACAGATTGGTAACGTGTCAGCAGTAACAAAAATAAATCTATAAAAGAACGGGACAACAACATTTCGTATGTTTTATTGCGATTATTAATATAAATGCTGTAAGTTAACATCAACAGTACATTAATTTTTATACACTATAGACAAATATTTATGTAGGAAATAATACTTATGCGTAAAACAGAATATGATGAAACAAAAAAGCCATTTATTAGCAGTAAGTTAGATCTCCTTAAGTCATTTAAGAATATTAAAAATTTACAATGATATACTTAAGAATGAGGATTTCTTATTCTACAATATCGTAATACATATCACACTTAAATTATAAAATTTGTTAAGTTTTCAATATCTTTTTAAAAAGGTTGGGTTAAATTACTTTGTATAAGTAAATATATACTTCTATGGAAATATTTATTTACTCTTCATAACTCTGATAGAAAACCTAAGCATTGCCAAAATGATTTATAAATGTTCAGATTTGAAAACCACATTCCTGAAACTATTACGAACTAAACCTACGTTGATAAATCGAATAAATGTTTGATGCTATTAACTTTGCTTTAATATACTTCTCAATATTTTATCGTATTGAATAACAGCATATATCATAGTTTTTGACATATAAGATCATGAATTAATAATTGTTCCATTTTTCATCACCTTTCAATCCCAAAAACCTACTTTAACATTTATCCTATTGTTCAAGTAAAAATTAATCTTGAGAACAAAATGTTGACTATTTATGATACAATTCCAAGGGATCCAATGTTCTAATAATAATAATTAATTTGACATATAAAAGGTATTTATCAAAGTAACTATATTGTTGCTGAAAAATTTTAATCAACAAAGTTACTAAAAAATGTCATAAAATTGCCATGTAAAGGTGATAATTGAGGTTTTTGCAATTATTATTAAATAAAAAAAGTATTTTTAGTATAATTAACGGATTACTATGCCCTAATTTACAAAAAATAATTTGAACAGGTAGAAAATGAATTAAAGAAAAAGGTGATGTTGAATATAATAAGAGTTATTTCAATAATTTCTGGGTAGAGAGTCTAGAAAAATAATTGTTTCAGAATATCTTTATTCTAACTAATTCCTCAAATTTTCTATAAAAAGTTTAAATAAATCCTTCAATTTTATATTTAAGCTCTCATGCAACAAAGTAAAAGCTTTTTCAGCAGAACATAGTTCTTTCATGAAAAACTCATTTTAAACGTCCCAAACAAATCAATTTTGAAACAAAAAATACTAAATACGAGTAATTACAAATTATTGAAAATAGAATTGGATTACAAGTCAAAATTTATTTAAGGATTTACATCAAAAAGTGAAAAGATTATCTGCAGAAATAAATTTCTTGAATGATTAGACCAACTGCGAATATTGAAAAAACGTCCATGAGACGCGACGCTAAATTTCAAAACATTTTGTTTAATCTTTGACATAAATAGAAATTTATTTATATCTATTAATTTTTTTAAAGGAAAATCGTTTATATTGAGTTTTTATTTTCATCTCTATATAAAATTTTTATCACAAAAGTACTGAAAAGCCCACGTCAAAAGACAAATGAATTTACAAATAAAAAATTTGATTTTAGTTTTAAACTTTAAGAGTCAATTTATTTTGTCTTTGGTTATTAGCGGTATAAATTGATAATTTATTTATATAAAAAATCTAATCCAGGTTGCCATCCTGACATGTCATAAATGAAAATTCAATTTTCTTCTTCTTAATATTCATTTAAGTGAACTGAGAAATAATCATCATCCTCAATTACTTATTAAAATTATTGTACGCTTACTCTTAATCCAATACTTAGAACAAATAAAAACCGTAACTTCAGAAAATATAACAAAAACCTGTTTTATAATTTAGTTTTTTCTAAATCATTATAGGTAACCGAGATCAAATAGATAAAATAAGTCTTTTAAGAACATTCATTCAGGCAGGAATACATCACAAAAGAGTGGCCAATCGAAGGAACTTAATAATTCCATCAAAAAGATCTAAGCGCAAAATTTTTAAAACCAGAGCTAAAAGATCATTCTAAACTATCACAACTAAATACAAAAAGTCTAAAATACATATGCCATAATAATGTTAGATCATCATTTGTACAGAACTTCAAAAGATCCAGTACCAAAGTGGCTGGGTTTACCGACTACTAAACAAGAGGAAGGACTATTGATACAGTCAGGTTCACCGATCAATGATGACTTTTGTAGGAAATTCATTGTAGTTTCAAAGCTCATTTTTTGGAATGGGGACGGATTTGATCCTACACCGCGTCTATTACAAGGGTTGTAGAAGCCAAGGAAGGTCATATAGTCAGCAACTAGACTCAGATGTCGATGATTGACTGTAATTCCATACACTTTAAAGACACTTTCGATTTCTTTCAACAAAACCACTCTTGCCGCTTCAATCCCATAACGCTCCGCCATTTCGTTTATTTCATTAGAGTACAAAGTATTTATGTCCAAAATGTCATGATACTTCCACATTTGCATTAAATTTGAACCTTCCGTTTGCACCAAGAAGGCATCCGTTTTTTCTTTTTTTTCCTTAACAACGATGCATCTATATATATCTTCGCTCTGATTGATGTACATACTGCTACATATTTGTTTAATCACAGGAAGTAATACCAGTTTCTCATCCAAATTAACAAATTCGATCTCATATTCAAACCACTTGTAATGTTTCTTGTCATAATTAAAAGAAATAACTCTACCACCCTTTCTTAAAGTGCGCTGCTGAAATTTTGAAACATTAACATCAGTTTCTTCCAAATCAGATGATTCCTTCTTTTCAGGGTTTTCACCTGCTTCCAATTCGTCAAAATCAGCTTGCAACGTTTGTTCATCGTCCCCAAAAATCTTAATTCTGTCTTGATCTTCGTCAGAATCTGAAGAGTCATTATCAGACTTTTCTTCGTTGTCTACGGCATGAGACTCAGGATCATCTTCATCAACCTGAGTTACTCTGGTTACATTATCAACTTTTGTACTGAATAATTTATTCGTTATTCGCGTCAGGGCAGAAAGCTTAAGCATAAGCTTTTCACAAAACTTATTCTCCATAAAACAAAAAAGTTCCCTACGAGAGAGATTATACTGGTTTTTGTATTCTCTCTTTTTTATAAAATTAAATACAATATTGTATCTTTGAACAATAAATTTAGCATTATGTCCCTCAAAGAGCACTTTCCTTTTTAAATCGACGTACCTTAAAACTTTCTCTAGCAACACTGGAGTTAATTTTTTGGCTAAACCTTCTGCATGGCTCAAACTAGAAGGATTATTTTGCACATAGCATTTCATTGAAGGGGTTTTTATATTTTTACTTCCAATTAAAAGCAGTTCTCTCAAGCGGGGTATACCAAGGGTCACGTTCATTTCGGATCGGCCAGCAAAGTGGAAGGTATTCAGTGTCATCTGAGTTGAAGGTTCCCCTATACTTTGAGCGGCAAGCACACCAACTGCTTCTCCAGGAGGACACAGCGATTTAACGTATTTCGAATAAAGAACATTTTTAAATTCCGAATTGTTGAATTTCCATTCCGAACTCAATTTATTTTCACTATTTTGAAATTTCATGGAATTATCGTCCATAAATTTATTTAGGTTTTTATAAAAAGCTTCAGAAACTGAACCAAAAAACCTACTTGGAAAATATTTAGAAAGTACTGGCGAAATCTTATTGCTCTTCGTTATTTTTTTCGAATCCGATAAGTTTAATTTATTAACTACTTTAAGTATCTTTCTATTTTTATCATATGCTGTATTGCTGTCCATTAATTTATATGTTTCAAACGGATTAATCGCTTTTTTGACACTTTCGAAGTTCATTGCAATTATTTCAAACTTTTTGTCTTCGGCATATTGGGCTGAACATACGTCACATCCATCATCACCGTACAGAAATTGAATAATAGAGCCATCAGAATCTCTTACTGAATGATCATACGACATTGTGATTCCTTCAAAGTTTTTTATCAAACATCGCTGGAGATAACCGCTACGGCTAGTTTTTGTTGCAGTATCAACGAGACCTTCACGACCGGCAGCAGAGTGGTGAAAATATTCAGGGGAGGTGATGCCAACATAGAAGCTACTCTCAACGAAACCATGTGATTGAAGAGATGCACAGTATGGTTTGAAACACGGCAAAGTTCGCCCTGACGTCATGAGGCAGGGTCGCTTGCCTTCAAGTTCTACTTGTCCGAGTAAACTGGTTATTTGCATCAGATTAACAGGGGTTCCTTTGGATCCAGATTGAATCATTAATTGTAGACCATTCTTTGGAAAATTTCTTTGCAAGCCATTGCCAGTACAGATTTTACTTATTTCATTTTGAAATTTGTTAGATAATTGCTTAGAGTGGGCATCTATTTCGTAAAGTTTTGAAAAATTTCTTTCTAAATGAGCCGATTTAAACATAACCTTTAGGGTATCGTGGTCAGTGATTGAAGGGAGATTAAAAGCTTGACATAACACACGCTTTCCACACCTTCGGGATGCTTTTAACATTTCAAGTCTAGTTTTAAAGGCCTCATTAACGCACACAGTATCTTCGATACCGAAAGAAAATCCATGAAACTGCAAAAAGAATATACATAGTCTACCTAGTACTGTTAAAAGACGAGTAGCTGTTTTTCCGCCATAAACTTCGTAGTAGTAATGAACCAGACCATAAGGACTGGACCCGAAGTGGTTTTTGTCAAGAACACCAAGCAAAAAGTGACCATCACGAACAATAAAAAGGTCATCAGAGAGGTAAATATCTTCAGATACTTCACTATTTGTCCAAAGCTTTTCAGAAACCTTACTTTTGCCATCCATACTTAACACCTGCATATTCTTTGGAACTGTATTGACTACCAAGGTAGAGATGACTTGTTTTCCGGTCCAAAGTTGTATTGGCTTTTGAATAGCAGGATTCAAGCAAATGATGGCAGAACTCTTGTTAAGTGCTGAATAAATGAGTTGTTGATACTCGAACTTTGTGAAGAACCTGTCCCTCAATGAAATAAGCACCCCGGCTATCATATAGTCCTGAATCAGCCCAGTCAGAGGTTTTCCATCTTTGGGTCCCAAGTAATGAAAATCAAGCATTGCCAGGACATAAGCCTCAGCTCTGGAGACTTCTTTCTGTGGAAAGTGAACGTTCATCTCGTCCCCATCGAAATCAGCATTATAAGCCTTACAAGTGGCGTAATGCATTCTTATGGTTTTCTCCTTGGGCAAAACCTTGACTGAATGAGCCATAATACTCGGTCGATGCAAACTAGGTTGTCTGTTCATCAGAACAACGTCCAAATCTTGTAAATGTCTCCTTGCTGTGACACATTTTTTGAATTTCTTAGTTTCTATAAATATATGCTTTATCAGACCTTCGCGTTTCGATGAATCCAAGGAATTTATATATACCTTCCCAGCTCGAGGGATCTCAACAAAATTAACACCAGGATATTTATCGGGACCTCTACAAATGGCTTCTTTCATTTTCAGCGAATTAAAATTAGCGATGACTTGAGGATAATGAAGTTTGGTAGCAAATATTTCAGGTATTCCAACCTGGTTGATATCAAGCATTGGATCTGGAGTAATAACCGACCGGGCGGAAAAATTAACCCGACGACCCATGATGTTCATTCGAAATAATCCCTCCTTCTTCTCCAATATTTGTCGAATGCTTTGAATCTCATCCTTTTTTGATTTAGATAATTTATTATTAATTAATGAATTAACAGCATCCTGAAGTGAGGACCATATCTCTAATACCTTTGAAGCTTGAGACGATGATTCTTTAGCAGTATGGGCAACTTTCTTACGCTTTCGAGATGACACTTCACGTATTTCCTCAGCCTCATTTTCTCCGTTGATGACACTTTGAAGCTGATTCGAATAAACCATAATCTTTCTGTACGACAAAGTCGTTGGGTGTTCGAACATCATTTCTCCTTGATAGGAAACCGGTCTGAAAATCGTAGGGGCTACTAAAATGGAGCTTAAAAATAATTTGTCAACACAGGCTTCGGACTGAAAGCCCAACAAATGGGACAGGAATAAACTGCTGCTTTTGTAAAATAGTTTCATATGATGAATCACATCAACAGGCGTTAAATGCTGAAAGGTGTTAGTTCCTTGGTCCATCTTAAGTGTTGAGTTCTTGATAATTTCTTCCGAAAATTGAACACTTTTACTCGCAACTGAAGATAAAGGTTTTATAGAAACTTGTTCAGCCAGGTGAGATTTAACAAGACACCTTACAAAGCCACAATTATTACAAACTTTCGTCCTTGAATCGATGTAAACGTTTTTCATGAAATTTCTGTACAAAGACTGTAGTTGATCATTCGAGGCATGAGAAAGTTGTTTAATCTCATTCCCGGATTTTATCTTTTTTGTGCATTTTTTAAAGTATTTATCGATTAGATTACAAAGCTTAGTGTCCACGTCCGATGTGTTACTTTCAGCTGCTTGGTAATGTTGTTCCCAGCCAATGAACTTCCTTTCTAACTCCATATGTTGGTAGATCAAATTCATAGCTAGGAGTTGACACTGTTTAACGAATTTGTACAATAAATAGGGCTTGATGTAAGCGTGATGGCAGACGAAACAACTTCCTTTGAGAAGATCCACTAAAACGTTGAAAAAACAGGGATCATAAACAGGTAGCGCCAACTTTATGAGGCCAAAATGCCCTGTGCATTTCAAAGAGTCCAGGAAACAGAATCCACACGTCTCCCTATTACTAGGAGGTCCCAAGGTGTGGTCAACCAGACCACCGTCTACAGGTAACTGGATATCGTTAAAACTTCGCTCTGAAACGATTCTCTTGACCGAGATTTTACTTTTTTCTCCCTCAGTGTAAAAACTGAAGTTGACAGAAACAAAATCTTTAGGAGAAGAACCAACCACGCATCGAGACATCCCTTACTCTGTAAATCACACGCACTGCTTCGTGGTTGATCGAGTAATTTTTGCTTTAGCCACCGGAATGCTCAACTGACTTTGACAGTGTCATGTATTAAAGACGGTAATTCGTGTTTAAATCTACGTTTTTTATAGTTTTGCACTTGGTTCAGATATTCAATGCTCAACAAAAGTGAGAGTGAAATTTATTTTAAAAATATATATCGTGTTGCTGATCATTAGTTAAATAAATTTACTGCTTTATTTAGTTTTTTCGGGTATTACAATCGAACTCCGTTTTTCTATATTATAGCATGATTTTTTTTCCAAAAGTTGTTCGAGAGACGAATGATACTTTTACATTACATGAATGATAAACATTATACATTACCTTGAAACATTTCATTTTTTTCAAAAAAGTTTTTGCTTCCTATACTACCACTAAATAATAATATTTAAACTGATTAAAAGGTATTGGAATAATTAAATTACTACAAATATACTAAATTAAATTAAAAAATTTCTGCGTTTAGCTAAACAGTCAGAAACAGTTTTCTTAAGTCTTAAAATTAGAGTTTATCGAGCATATTAGGCTGAAGCGTTTATGCACTGTCAAAAACATTCTGGAAAGGAGTAAATAATGCTAAATCTTAGTTTTGAGTTCTTTAAGCATTTCATACAGTTTTGAACGAAAAAAATTGAACAAAATACAACAAATCTTCCATCTCAGTAATTAAGGTAATGAATACTATCCAGACAAATAGTATGCTTTGAAAGCAGTTTGAAACCTTTTGATTTAAAGTGATTTTTTTTTTAAATACATTTTTCTTTATTGGATATATACTTGATTGAATTGATTCTATCTTGTTTCAGTTTGTTAAAGGGTTTTACATTATTGCTATAATATTATTGCATCAAATCAAATCTCTGTTTTTTTACTTCAGTAGCGTTTATTTGATAATATAATGATTGAATATATCCCTAATACTTTTGTTACAAATTAAAAACCGATAAAATATTATTTTTGAATGACTCTATTAAACCATACATCAGAAGTTAGCATTTTTATCATTTATCTTGAAAAAAACTTGTTAGATATTTATTTTTTAGCGTTTATTCGAAAAACTCAAAATATTATTTAAAGCAAACAAAAATTAAGTTAATAATGTCAGGATCTTGTTAAAAAAATTATATCATATTAATTTAGAATAATATATGTGGTAAACTATTTCTGATCCGGTATGATATCAAACTCCACAACATTCAGAACCTTTGAAAGTTTGACTCTGTTTGATTAGCACATCCATCGTGAATATATTTTTTGTATATATTTCCAAGTGATAAAAATTTATATAAATCATAAGTAGAAAGGAAAGGTTTAATTAATTTCTGTACTTTTAAAGTTGAACCTGTTAGAAAGAGTAAAACAAACGCAAAAAATAAATCTTTTGAATCCACATTGCTCATGTTCGCGTATCTGGAGGATCTATTAGAGTGTTACAAGTCTTAACCAATGC
>LDMZ01037631.1:0-11279 GCA_001455285.1 Sphaeromyxa zaharoni | reverse complement strand
TAGACATGGCCACTCCCTGCTACCAGTGTAAAGCAAGACTAATATATCTACGAACTACAATGTCGTCTACATATTCATCCGAATTTTTATTGAACTGTATGCATACAAATTTCAGCTGCTGACACTTTTTAAGGATATTTATGATGAGTTAATTTAACTCACGGCCCACTTCGGAAAAGTATGACTTATTGTAGCTAAGCTATATGGTTCTTTACTTTACATTCTTGATTTTTAAGTAATGTTGCCAATCTAAAAAATTAAAGGCTTAGTTAACTTTCTTAAAATTTTCTCGGGCCATATTGAATTTTTAATTCATTTTGATCCAAACGGGGTTTTAAAAGAAATCTCTCATTTGATTAGAAGTTACGATATGGCATTTGATAAACATGTTATTTAATGAAGTATATAATCCCAATCTTTAACAAGCTGCATGTGACTGATGTTATTGTGACAATCGATATTTACAGTGGGGTTCCGCGGCCCTCGGAAAACAAATTGACCTGATTTTGGCTTATAGTACGTACTAAAAACCCAGTGCTGCGGGTAAATCAATATCGGTAACAAGATCCGAATACATAACATCAAATATATAAAAATTATCTACTCTACAGATTAAAAAAATTATATCACCGCGCCGAGGCTGTATTTCCACGCTTATATAATATATATTCTGATCTTCTCCGGTTATTACACAAATAATATATTCCCTTAGCTTGATTATGATAGCATCGTTCAGCTAAAACAATAATTCACATTCTTTAAAGTCTGCCAAGATTTTTGAAAGGCGGACGTGTTTCAGTCAAATAACCATTCTTCCTGTTGCTTGTAGACTTATAATTGTATTCTTTTCACGACTTGAAAAAAATTTGATAGACATCCAAACATTTTTTAAAGAATAATCAATGTGACATATACGCCAGATTTGGATAAAAAAGCATATAAATATGCTCATACTAATATGCGGTCCACCTGTGTTGCGGCATAGAACAATTATATTTAATAGCTAATTAGATATTAGGATTAATCTATTGTATAATTACTAATCACCTGACTTCTGATCACTATAATTTATATTTTAATGTTTTCAAATATTTTTTAAATTATTTGAAAATTTCATTCATAATTGTTAGGAGATAATGATTCATAGTGTATGTAGTATCAATCTACTGTTTGAAATAGCTCAGCCGGCTCTTTAAGGTGATTGTATCACGCTCCTTTATATATTGTCCCGGAACGTTGCGAAAATCATCATGCTACAGTATTCATATTCGATGATCCAATAGCTACTCACATTGTGAAAAATTATAAGTCTTACTGAAGCATAATTTATGTATTTATTTTTAGCTATTTATTATAGGTGAAATTTCTTGTGCTTGGCTCATATGTTGGGTTAAAGATAATTTATCGTAAGTTTTCGTTAATTTTAGGCATAAAGACTGGTATCACGTTTTGATACATGATGGAGTTTTTTCGTCATACAACACATGGTAGATTATTCACTGATATTGCTTGCCATACCATGGAATCAAATATAAACATGCCTACGTCTTTGTAATATACTACAACTTAACTTCCTCTTGCATATGTAGCATTTGATAATTGCGCTCTAGTTTTATAAAAAGTTTTTATCCAAAAATTCAAAAACATGAAAAATTTTGTTCACTATTTGTAATTGATTGTTTGGTCTTCAATTCTAAAATTGGTTCAATTTTCCATCAAGACTGACTCTTCCAGTTTTATTAATCAAAATATCGTGTTTTTTCCTGATTGACCGATTCATTGAATAAAAACTATCTATGCTTATTCGTTGTGAGAATGAGATAAACGAAAATTAACGTGAAATTTATTTCCGTTCATTACTTTTTATCTTCCATTTCATTATATAGCCTGTGACTTATAATTTTCTGTTTAATTATTTATTTACCAGACATTGCTATTATATATCGAATCTAAGAAGTAAAAATATATATTGTCGGATCCTCCGACATAAAACGATAGAGAATGTGCATATCTTAATTCATAAAGAGTAGAATATTTTTATATAATATGAGTCGTCTATCTACTCAATCAACCCTGGAGTGTACCCCACCGGCTGGAAGGTACTCCTACATCAACTTTTATCTAGTGAACCGTCAGGTTCCGTTAATAAATCCCAGAATATTATTTTTAAATGGTGATTGAGCGCGGTTTAAAAAGTAGAATTTTCTTCTTTAATTAAAAGTTATTATACAAACGGCAAAGAAATTTTTAATAAGAAGTATCTGGTTAAGTAACTACTTAATCTAAATATATTATAAGAAGTTAATTTTTTTCCTATAAAATTGTTTCAAGACAGCATTCTTAAAAAATATTTCCATATGAAAAAATCTTTGAATTTTATTTTTTGGTGAGATGCTCTGAAAGTGACAATTCCCTTTTTGCCAGTACAATGTAATTGACATCAGGATACGTTCAAAATAAAGATAATCGTACCAAATTAGTTAAAATATTTTTATTGTGATTTTTAAAGTAAATAACTTGGAAATATATCATATCTTTACTCAAAAATATTAAGCGAAAATAAAAAACTCTTTGCTCTCCTACTGTCCACTCTTGGGATAGTAAGGTATTAATACTATCATAACAAGTTGTGTAAAACCAGATTCTATTTTGATATGCCTGCTTACGACACTGGAACGTTTAGAACTTCCATCTACTAAAAGTAATGTCGGCTGGTATATCAAATCGAAGCATTTTTATGCAATGTGGAACATTGTAAGATATAAAACAAAAACAAAGGCAGATGTTAAACAACACACATTTGATAATAATAGGAGTACAGTTAATAAATATATTCTGAGTGGTATATGTGGTTTTAATGACAAAAAGCAAACATAAAATAAAAGTTTATTCCCATTAGATCGAATTCCTACAAAAGTAATTTCTCCCTCAAAGGAAGATTTAACAACATTCCTAAAATAAAAGATCTAGAATTTTAAATTGATTTTACAAAATGCTATGAATAGAATTGGAAGTATTAGCTTCGCTGCAAGTTACTGCGATAATCACATCGTAGTAAGGAACTATAAAATATATGAAATAAAGCCATTTTTGGAACGTTCAGTTTTATTAATTAGTATCTGGAAGCTTCTATAATAGTTATTTCTTAAACTTATATAAAGCTAGCAATACTTAGTTAAAATTAAATTCTCATTTCTCGCCTATGTCATCTCAGCTTTTAATCAATTTAAGCCATAACCGATTCAAATTAGACAGCTTTTGGTTTATTTTGCTTTGATGTATATACCCTTTTCCAATTACAAGGCAGTTTTATGGTTTAGTTTTAAATTCAGAAGGTTTTGCAACTTTCTACTTTTATTTACATTTTTTAACATATTAAAATAAGATCAATTATATTATAATAAACGATTATTAATAGTGGAAATGGTTATAAAAATATAACAAATATTTACCCTAAGATAAGGATCAATTAATAAAATAAACTATTCATTAATATGTCATGGTGTGGTGCATCATTATTATGAAAGATCATATGAACATTGGTGTAAATTAACCGGTTAAGTTTCGTCATTACTACAAAAATACACTTACCTTTGAAACTATTTGCTAAAATGTTTGTTCCTTAATTTTTAGTTTTTCACAAAACACTGCTTCAATGTACTACAGCAGATATTTTGACGATTGCATTACTAGGATTACTTCAGTAATACATATAAGAATTTGTGTGGTAGCAAGGGACTTCAACCGAAAACCCAATGTTTGTTATAAAACAATAAAATATAAAATAGTTCGTTCCTCTGAAAAAGTAAAATGGATTAAATTTAATTCCTTTAAATTAAAAACAAATTTCTCCATTTTTTGTATGAAAATACAAACTAAAAAGCAATAACTAGAATAGTACTTCTCAATCCATAATGAAGCTTTTATTCCTCTTATAACGAGAAAATCCATGCAAAATTTGTTTGACAAAATATCAAGCCAAATTATCATGCAAAAAAGCAAAAGTTTGAAGAAAATATTTAATCAAATTTTCTTACATTAAGAAAAACAGGTAGTCTGTTTTCCATCTTTTTATTATTAGTTACACATTGCAGGTAGCTAATTAATAATGTTCTTACTCAATAAAAGAGGACCTTCGTGGCTGTAAACAGTAATTAATCAAAGAGTAACGATTTACAGACGAAATGTCTGTAGATTAAATTACAAGTCACAAGAGAATGATAAATACCATAGGGTTCATTGTATGTAAGGTTTTCATGAAAGGGAAGATCAAAACAGTGACAGATAAAAAGAATAGTTAGATAAACTAACATAACTCTTGGGAATAAATCTTATACTCCTAATAGAGAAACACCAGACTTGAAAAACTTTCATAGACGAACACAACTGCCAATGACTTCCATTTTTTAAAGATATTTCTTCATTTTTGCGACCATGGAGGGGAAGATATAACATATCATCTAGTTCGACGCGGTAGATAAGTCAGATACAATATCTTCGTCTCATATTTTTTAAAAGCCAGCATGTAAATCCCATAGATAGGTTATATGTAATCAAGGCGGGTATAAGTCATTAAATTAAATCTTTTATAACAATAAATTAAAAAATATATTAAACTTACGGCCGAAAATAATCTTATTACACTGAGGAAAATATTTAACACGGCAGGGAAAAGCACCGCGTCTAAGGCGCCACGACTGCGGCGTTTTGTTTTAGGGAATTTTATATTGGGATGCTTAACTCTTCTATTAACATAGGGGATTCACCTAGAAAGCCTAGAAAAGGATTGCCTGTAAGCCAATTTATAAAATTTGTATTATTAATAAGCGAAAATTAAACCTGGAATCAATGACATTTGTTTCACAAACTTTGCCATGTAAAGTGGCGCGAAATAGTTCATTCCAGGATGACAAAGATGATAATCATAAAAATATTAAAGTTAAGTTTGACCCCAAAGCTGCCTATTCTTCTATTATAGATGTTTTTAGCCTTAATCCATGTTAATAATTTTTAACTATAGAAGCAACTGAATAGTGATCTTAATAAGATGGCAGAAAAAGAAAAAACGGTTGTTTATACATCTTATTTTAGTTAACGAATTAGATATCTACAATAAAGGGACCACTCAACGTCCCTCCTGCCGAAGGCAACACGGCATCCCTACAAAATTCGTTGAAAAGGAGGAGTTCTCCATCTGAAACGAAACACCGAAAGTCTAAGTTCAAGAGGATGTTAACCGAGATAGATCGTATGAAATTATAAAGTTCTCTCCTAAAGATTTCTAGGTAAAATATCAGGACTAGGTCGTAAGCCCTCCTCTGGGATTATTCTTAGGATTATTATATCAGACTTCCCCTACCCTTGCGCTTTACTCGAGCATTGTATCCGACATGGGGCTGATGTCAACGACTGTTCCTACCATGGCATATCACCTCTTCATGAAGCTATCAAACGAGACGATCCTACCATCGTGGGTTTACTTCTATCCTACGGGGCCGAGCTTGATAAAGAATGTTTCATCGATGGGGTTAGAACGAGCGCTCTTGAGTACGGTATCGCGCGTGGGAACACTGAAATCGTCCGTTGTTTCATCAGATATGATGGGAAATTGTTGCTAGGCAAAAACGGTAAACTCTCCTCATACCAAGCTGCCTTCGGTCCCACCATGACTGGACTACTTAAAGAGTATTTTTACATCAAGAAAAAAATTTACATCGACCCTACCTGCAACGAATTTTACAAAGGCCGATCTGCTTTTAGGACATTGAAATCAACTCCCAATCCCATTGGAATAACGCGAACCGACAAGTTTGGTTCCGGTGATATATTAATCGGGAATAAAAATATCTACATTCTAAATCTTAGAATAAAGAACGGTCAGTATAAGAATAAAAAATCATTGAGGCTCAATTTTATTTTGATTGAGTCACTGGACGGGGATGATACAATGGTGAAAAAAATTCAGGATAAAGATCTTTTAAAAATGACATGGGAGGAGGTTTGTAATGCGTGTTGTGGATCAATAACGTATATGTACCTTAAAGATATAAAAAAAAGGTTCAATCTTAGCTCAAATAAGATTGTTAAATTAATACAAATTAATATAGGAATAATGTACGGCATTATAAATGCACAAATAATGTGTAAATAGCAGATATTGTATAGTTTAAATCTATTTTTATAATCTATGTTTTCTACAGTTCATTATCTTCATCTGAATTTTTCTCTTCTGGACCAATATTATTTTCTGACTTAGTTTCCTCCTTAGTAGCTTCTCCAGAAATTTCTTCCGTAGTTTGAGGTTCATCTACTTCTCCGTCTGCATTCTTTTCGGTCACAGGGGTTGAGGTGGGTTCAGTCGAATCAGCAAGATTTGCATCATTTGTAAAATTAGATTTGTGTGGTTCAGTGACGTTTTTCGATTTCTTTTCTTCATTTAACTTGGTCTTGACAGCAAACATTTCCTGTAGGAGTTTAAAAAATGTTTCCCGAACAAATTTAATTTTCCTTTTGATCGTTTTACTTGTTAATACTGCAGCTTCTCCAATGGAAACGTTTTTTTGTAGTTCATACTTCTCAGCGATTAATGTCTGTAAAACGTAAGGATTTTAATAACTAAAAATATCAAATACTTTACTTATTCAAAATATAATGTAAAAAATATTTAGGTAGCATATCCCTTAAAATAAATAAAAAAAATTTGTAAATGCTTTTTGTAGATTAAATGAAAAATCTACAAGAGATTGCTATATAAATAAACAGAGAATAAGCTTTGAAATACATTACTTCTGTTTATGGCATAAAAATAATTGATTTTGATATATTTATGGATTTTCAAGGTTTAGCAAAACTTTCAATTCAGTAAATCTTGTAAAATGGAAATAAATAAAACATTATTGTAAAAGACGATACAAAACTTGAATAAAATTTTTGTTGATTTCAGATTAAGAAGTATATACTTGATTCTTATATCAAAGTTTAGGAATATTAGTTGATTAATTTTGATGTTTAAATACTTTTATCAGCTCAGATGAAGAAAGCACCAAGTTTTAACCTAATCAGGGAATAAAACTCAAAGTGTAAAATTTGGTTTCTGATACGTATATATTTACACGTATGACTTAAATTAGAAATGAATAGTTTGTCGTAATAAAAATGTTGAAATAAGATTCACAGCTACTGAAATAATATTTTTAAATCAAAAACTCTAATTTAAGGTGCAACTATTTTGATAAAAACAGTTTCTTTGATATATCCAAAACTTAAAATGTATCTATACACATAAGATTGCTAATCGGCTACGTAAATGACACCGTCAATATGAAATCCCAGTTAAATAACGCTTAACCTTGTTATTAAAAAAATGAATAAAAATTCATTATTTTTGAATAAGTAATTGTATTTAAAGATAACTTTAAACTTAAAATTATAATTGACAGAAGCATAGCATAAATGATCTTAGTTTTAACATTTTAATATATTTTTTAATTTAGTTTACATTATTCTTGCAATATATGATAAAAATACATATATAAAATAGATATTAAAAAGGTTATAATATATCTTTTGTAATACAGCAAACCATCATAAGAATCAAATTATGTTAATGGAATGAATTTCAAAAATGTTTTAATTTGTAGATTTATCGTCGAAAAGTATAGAAATAAATTCGTAAACGTAACTCATTATACTACACAAAAAAATTATAGTGAAATATTAACCTCAAATTTTTTAAGCGATGACCAACAAAAGATTACAACACCGATCGTTAAACTCTTAAAGTAAATTTGACAGATCAATAAATATATAAAAGTGAAATGATAGGAATGTTATTTAAATACATTACGTAAGCTAAAAAGTAGATAATCATTCAAGTTTCTGTACTTATTGATTGTAAAAGATAATATTTCGAAGGATTAAAAAGTTTTTCAGCTTTAACAGGAGCTTTAATCAAAAGAGATTTTAATTAGTCTAATTGCATTTTTGGACACAAAACTAACAAGAATACAGTTATAGATAAGTTTATTTTTTCAGAAAATCCTTCGAATTTAATATTCAATAGAAAAACTCTTTTCTCAGAAGGAAGAAATATCATTACCCGAAAATAAGGAGTTCAGTCAATATAAAACTTGAATTATACAATCAATACCTGTGTTTCATTAATGACGGATAAAAAGGATGAATGATTAGTAAGTTCTAAAGCCTCTCTATGTTCAGGATCTGACATATTTTTCAAATAGAAGGATGTCACTTCGGCCAATAGTTCATAGAAAGCCTTATACTGAATTTCAAGCTCTTGTGACTCCCTTGCACGGGACGTAAATTCTTCAATAATCGTTGCAAGTTCTTCATACCTTAGATTGTTCTCTTCTGAAGAGGAGGAGTAGCCATGTTCCTCAAACCATTCAGAAACTTTTGCAAATACTAATGACAGATTTTTTCGTTCTTCAGTGGTGGATACATTGATATATGAATCGTCCTGAATTTTTTCTTTCAATTCAAACAAGAACCCTTCAAGTCTAGATCGAGCTACAGCATCTTCCTCCCGTTTGTCCTCGATCATTTGAATCTTTCCAAGTTTTTTAACTGATCTATCGATATCTTCTTGAGATGGAAGAACATTGTTCAAAAGATTCACTTCAATATCAATGTTTACAAACTTTTTTTTAGGTTTGTCTTTTTCTTCAGTTTCGTTTTTAACAATTGCAGACGTCTGATTAGAATCTACCTGAGTTCCATTTATTATCTCCCTTTGAACAGCAGTTTCAGGCTTTTCTTCCTCAACATCACTCGTCTCCTTTTCCTTTAAGAGATATTAAAAATAAAGAAACTTTATTATTATCAACATGACTCTTGGTAATAAAGCTGGAAACAACTTTTCCAACTTCTATAAAAGGTAGAAATATAATAAAATCTATTTAAACTTTCAAACAAACTGGGCTTGGAGATCAGGTTTAGATGAACAACAGCGTATGGTACATGAAGCACTCCAGCTGAGTCCAAAGAAAAGTGCACAGCCAAATTTTTAACTTCATATTCTGGATTTTCAGTTAAAACTCTCTCGAACCCAGTCAATTTTGCAATCATGATTCCTCTTTTTCTTCAAATTATTAAACCCATCAAATAAATTTTGAACCTGTTAGGATAATCATCATTAATGAAACCAGATTCTTGCCCGTAAAAAACATGTATATCAATGTTTTTGGTTTGGTTTTTTATTAAAAGAACTTTTTTCTCCCGTAAAGATGCCATGAAACGGTACAATGTCTCGTGCTTTTCCTCTTCATATGATGATCCATCTACGTTGAAAATTGTAGCATTGTATTTCAGTTCAATGGGATTAAAAACAATGTTTCTATGTGATATTTTCTGAACTCGAAAATATTTTGACATCCTAGCACCCAAAAATGATCCTCCTAAATATCATCAATTAATTGGAAACAAAAAATTTAGCATAATTTAGCCTATATATAAAATTATTCGGTCAAAAGAGAATATTTTATTTATATAAGTATAAATATCCAGGAAGAATAGTTAAATGTATGTTAATTTTTTATCATATAGCAATGCGACCAGAAAATCACGAGGTTAGTTACACTCGGTCCTTTGTAAGTAATTCTTGGTAGTTTAAGTCTAGTTTGAGTTATTTCATAATATATACCCCTTGAATCTCACTAATGAAGAAATTCATTCAATATAGTCAAAGAGAGATCAACGTCATCCTTTCCCTTATATTTAAAAAACGGAAATGCTTTCTGGGGAAGGACACATATAGACGTACAAAAAATTGTGTATAAAACTTTTCGAAACAAAAGTAAAAAAGATTAGTCATATTCATGTTAAAAAAATCATCATCTTTCGTAAATGTTACATGTGATTTAAAAAATATCGGGAAGTGAACTGTTTACGAGAGAATCACGTTGACCTTGGTAGATTACCTTTTATCTAATCACAGTCAGCATTCAATGTTTAATAAGCCCCTCAAGGTTACATATAAATCGGGGGAGTAATTTTCAAAACTTCATTGCTATAATTTTTGAATGATTGCTAATATTACATTCCAAAGGTTTGTTTTTTTCTAATTTCTTTGATATCGTAAGGCACTACTTCCTAGCCTCTATACTTAAACTTTAGCAAAAAATCTCACCATGATGGTGATAATAATAAAATAAATGGGTCAATTCGCTAAGAATCAAATTTTCATTTGTCTTTTAAATATTTAATAACAATTCAGACGCCTCTAATATTTGTCAAACGCTTTACACAATATCAGTGATTTTTAGAAAAATGACAGTAATTTATACTCAAAAATATACTAAATTAGGTTTAAATATTGACAATTAGTTTTTGAAAATTTTTTTTGTGATTGCTATAGACTCTACTAAAACTATGTATTTGGCCGCACTGTGATTATACATTGGATGATACTCAATAAAAATTTTATTGACATTTAAAAAAATTAAATTAAATCTTGTTGATATCATGTTTTCAGCACGCAATAATGAAATAATAAACTTACGTACAAATCAAAATATTTAACTAAAGAAACAAAATTACTATAGAGATAAGTTAAAAAGATTGAGGCACATAAGTGGGAAACTTGCATGAATTTAAAACTACACTTAACATGACTTAACCCATGTTAGCTATAAGATAAATGTGCTCAGATGAGGTTCTAGTAGGAAAGGGTAATAAAATGTGACAATATAGTTTAAAACCTATAAAATATGAAGGTATCATATAAACTTACAGCTTGTACGGTTTAGCCAAGAACCATGGTTTAATTTCTCAAATATGCCGTAAATATGAGGTTCATAATAAAATCATGACCAAGAAGAAAAGTTTGTTCGCTGAAAAGGAAAAATATTTTTGTATAAAAAACATGAAATTAAAATATCTATTATAGTTCCAAAGATTTATTTCCTCTACTTTTGAATGATAAATTTATTTTATAGATGCATGCTGTACATACCGTGTAACGTAAATCATGTCATGATAAAAAATTAGTTTAAAAGAGATTCAAATAGTTAAAATTAAAATATTTGCATTATTTACTGTAAAATCAAGGGTAAAAAGCAATTACCTAATGCAACTGATTCATCGGTGTTAAGAGTTTTACTAAGCGTTTGACTAATATTTATAATAAATTTCAAAGAATGACACCGATCAAGTGTATTGGAAATTACTTCCTGAACCTTAGGAATCAGTGATCCACCTCCCATCAGAACAACGTCATCAATGTTTGCCTTGAAAAATCAAAAAATTTAAATAAAATGCAA